>JAVJIF010023581.1:0-20418 GCA_038442645.1 Agave tequilana
GATAGCAGTTTTCATTTCCAAAAACTATATGCATATTCGGTATCCATATTCATGATTGAAAAAACAAATACGGATATGGTAATGCCCTTGTCCAGTTTGTATCTGAAGTGAATGCAGCCCTATCTGATCCAACTAAACTATTTCAATTGAGGATGAAAGGAGACATGTTGTTTTAACCTTATAACTATAACCTATAATCACAGCCACATTTTAAGAAAAGCGTATATTTATAAACTACCATTGAAAGAAAAATCATTGCCAGTATACCAGAATTAACTGCCAGATGATATTCATGTGAGAATGAATGTATTTGATCTCATAATAAAGTTAATTTATGAGTCTGCTCCCACCTCAGAATGGCATACAAATTACTGGAGCACTAAACTCATTTTCAAGATCATGTTTTTGTTTCTACCTGTAGTATTTGGATGCATTTAATTTGTGCAATTGTGATTACCTCACATTGCATATAAGTAAAACAGTTATGGACTTGACATTGTTATTGTTTATATCAGATTTTGGGGATCCCTTTCTGTATGCTTTTCACGTATGGACTTGTCATTGTTATTATTAAAGAGAGTCGTTGTCAAAGATCAAGGTCTCTCAGTAGAGGTTAGGGCTCATTGTCAAAGATTAGAAATCACTGATTATTCTTTGATGTTAATTGCAATCTCTCTCCATTGAAGACGAGCATCACTCGCAAAAGAAGACCTTAGCTTGTTGGTTTATGTACATTAAGAAAGCCTCTAACCCACACACTTAAATAAGTAAAAAGAAAAAAGTTGAAATATTGTAGCTTAGCTACTGTACGCTAAAAAAAAAATGTACATAACGTATGTTATTTTAAAATAATGGACAACTACATTAGTTCTTAGCTATTTTAGAGCGCTACGCAGCGTATAAAAAGCTTATCTACAAAGCTAGCTTTTTTACGCTACAAAACTAGCTTTTTCAACATTGGTATTATCATGGTTGTGATTACGGTCTAAGCATGTGATCGTCTATGTTTAAACTTAGGGTTTTCATAATAATGTAATAACCTAATTTCATTCAGTACTATTTATGTTTTGAGCTGCGCTACTCATATTTAACCTCAACCTTTGGGTTTATTTGTTATTTGATAATTGAGCCCATAGATATTGATTTTTCATGACGATAACCATCCTATTGTTGTTTCTTATTCACATTATCTATGTCCATATCTGGTGTTTCTTCTCTTTAAATAGCGCTATTCCTATACATGTCAAGAAATGGGTAAAGGACTAGCCTTATAGGAGTTGGATATATTGGAGGAATTAGCTTCACAAACAACATTACCTTAAAAATCGCACCAATAAACAAATTTTGGAGCGAAATTACAAGAAAGTTGATCCAAGTTAATCTAAAGATATGCTAGCTATTGGGTAACAAATTTAAGGTACAATTATAATTTGCCAAAAAAACAAAATCACTTTTAATTATCATATTACTAAATCATACATCTGATGGAGACAATAAAGATCCAATGAGCTTTTGGAAAACCTATTCGCGTAGGAGGAAAAAAACTTGAGATTAGATTTAATAAAGAGTAGGAGTGATCTTTGATTTTATTAGTTTTTCTTTTATTTATTTCTTTTATGAGTTCTTTTATTATTATGAAAAGGACACGAGAAGTGCACATCGCTTTTGGTTACAAAAATACTTGTAGGATTTTATTTTGAATCAAAGAATGAGCAATTACAAATTTTTGAAATCTAATTGTGTTCTTGTAAAATCTTTTTTGTGGGTGATGCATGAAGTGGGAGAGCGATTCTCCTGAATGTGAGACACTGATCGCTTTAAAACGGTTGTCGTTAAATCCATAAAATAATGCAAATCTAAAAATCGAACCTAAACTACTAAACACGAATAAAGTAGTAAGACCAAGTTGAGTCCTCAAAGAGATTTGTGTTGTTTTTCTAATTGAAGATTGTTGAAAAAAAATAGTTGATATTTTTTATCTTCTTAAATTATAAATTAATTAAACTAAAGCAAATATCAAACACTTAGGAGATATCAGTTTCAAATGATTCTTGGGTGTTTAATTCACTTAAATTTTTGGCTTGAAATCATGGAGTCACATAGGGTTATCTCACTCACTTAGGTATACTTTATCTATTTGTCATGCTAAAGCACCAATAAGTATAAACTATCTTGATGATAATGAAAATAATATTAGTTTAATACATGAGTAACATCTCCTAGCATAGGCTATTTCTGATCATCTCCTAGGTATAACATATCTCAGTTTAATTAATCAAACAAAAAAAAAACATACTCCAATCGTCTAAATATCAAAACAATAATCACAGCCATAGAACTTAAGTTTTATAACTCAAGAATTCTTTTTCTACTCACACATATTTTTTGCAATATTTATAAATGATTCAATTAATTTCATTACAAAAAAGAAGATGAATAATATTCAATACAAAATTTCAACTAGAGAGAGGTAGAGAGAAAAAAGAAAGCTTAGCTGATGGTTTCATTTCTTCTCTCAATCGTAGCTGATTTCTTCTTCTCTAAATCTTGATCTCAGTTGCGAACTCCTCCTGCTAGCTCTTGATCTTCACCCGTAAGCTCCTTCTCTAGTTCTCATCTGAACTTTCTCATTTTTATAGGGCTGAAACTCTCCTCTTTCATCTTATCCAGTTCAGAGTTTAAAATTCAAAAGTGCTCTTCTAATCTTATCTCCACATGAATCTAGTCAATAATTTGGGTCAAAGAAAAGATCAGCCGAACAAAGAATCAAGTAAATGGATTAGTTGTTGAAATTTGTTGTTACCACTGATTTTTCTAGTTAATCCTCCTTTTTCTGTTATTTGAATTCATCTAAGCCTGCTGGTTTGTTTTGCAGTTGAGATTTGGATTGATTTTGATATTTGCTTACAAATTTGCTTCAATGAACTATTGATATGTATGATAAATCTGTAAAATAAACATAGTTATATTTAGTTAATGTAGATCATAAACTTATTGTATTATTACTTCTCTCACATAATTTCATTCATAAAAATTAGCTCAATAAATGTATTAAATAATAGAAAATATTAGGCTTATCAAATGCCCCCAAATATAATATTTGTTTGTCCTCAAGCAAACTTTTATCAAAAACTAACTTTTTTTCTTTTTTAAAGAATAAAGCTATCACTTTCATAAGAAACATGGTTGTATTGAATGTATGCAATAAGCCTTTAAACCTCCAGGTTACCATGCAGGACGAGTTATAGTCTCGTGAGGATTTGCAGTGATGCTACCCACACAAATCAGATTGTGTCATTTGTATAATTTGCAAATTAAATCCTTATGAATTATATTATCCTACATAAATATTAGTATAAAACATAGAATCACCCAATGGTAATAGCATGAATTTCTAGAAGTCCGTTATTCTCCAATTTTCAGAAAATTTAATAAAAGTAAATCTTCTTACTTATGATACGTTAACTCAATTATTTCATGCACATCATTCATAATTAAGAGATTTTAGTCAAACTCACTTCTACAACAGCTTATTCAAGATCATGTTTAATTAAATTGCATATTGACTCGGATGCTACTTCAATTCAGGCATTGTCATATTATTTGATTCAAAATATCATATTTTTTTGAATCAGTAACTCTCGTTGGAACTATCCGTACTTTTAACCAACGGTATTCCTAGTATCAGAGGCCAAGATTATCACTCCTTTTGAAACCGTGAGGGCTTTTAACCTCTGGATGACACTTGCATGGCGGGGGTAAAAATAAGAGAATATCCACACGTATTTGCCCCTTTATGGTCTTGAACTCAATTTTTTTTACTCTGCTTTTCATCTTATAGCCTCCTTATCAAATACAATTAACCATACAAATCTTTTAAACTCATATATTATTAGGAAGGAATAAAAATGATCTCTCTTAACTATAAACTGTGAAGCAATAAAAAAAATTGGATTTAAATGTCCATTAATTAGAAAAATAAACTCTTATTTAAATCTCACACTTTGTCAGGTTATACTTTATTCCTTCAATTCATTAGTATTCATCTCATATTTTTCTAGTTTATACTCGATTTGCATAAAGTAGCATTCAACATATGAGATTAATCTACAAATTGACATATTCTGACATTATTTCAAAAAAAAAATCTACTCACACCCCCAAATCTAAATCAAACATTGTCCTCAATGTTTCAAGGAGAGTGGATCGAATATTTCATACATACAACACAAGTGATAGGAAATGTTAAGATGTTCTTCCAAATCTGAAATGAAACACCTATAGACTCGTAATGACACATATGTTAGCTCCTCATACTCAATAAAATTGGGTTGCCTCTCAATAACCGCTAAGTTTAACGTCTTTAGCCAGACATAGTTCTGTTTACTGTAAATATATGGATTAAATCATCTACCCATCAATAAAATTTTCTTTGCCTATTTGATGGGGAGATTTTATTTTTCTGTTTTAAATAACCGCAAGTGTACGGTCGTTCGATGTAGCACTTGAGGGTCGATCCACAGGGACATGTAGTGTTGTGTTTCAACACTTCTAGGCAAATTGGGTGAAAAGTTTATGAGTGAAATTTCTAAACTACGTGTCAATTTAAGAAAATCAAGTCAAGCACCTAGGATTGAATCCCCTATATTAGTATCAAGTGATCAATCTCGGTCTCCATACTGGTCGGTTGTTACTTACCAAATTCTACTTCTAAGAGACAAACTAAGTCTGAAAACTAGATCTAAGCACAGGGTATTGTCCACGTTACATGATCCATCAAAGGTAAAATTGATAACTTAAAACTAAATGCATAAAAGAGCAGTAAAACCCTAAGAATGGATCATAAACCCCCAAACACATAACCTATCAAATACCTGATGACTCTAGAAATAATCTTCTAAAAGTGGTAGATTAACAGTGAGTGCAACAGTCCTAGTTAGGAGAACAAACTATGATCACATGAATATCTAGCTAAGGCTCATCCCTTTTAGGTACTTGAAAGAAGTCTAGCTACACGTGATTAAATTATTATTCAATAATCTAAGATATAAGGCATTAGTAAAATCCTATTCTATTAAATGCAATAATTCAAAAAAATAATGAAATTAACCACAAATTAATTAGAACTAATTAACTACAGTAGAAAATTAATTAAACTATCTAAACAAACTAACTACACAAACTAATAATTAAACTATATTATTTAAACTACTAAAATATACTACTAGTAGTATTTACCTATAAGTAGTCCACTTGATTGTCAGTTTGCCATTGCTTGTGCACAACATCTGAGACAAAAACATGCTTGAAGGATAGCCATGCACTGGCATGGGGACCTCACGCACAGCCGCCCTCTTCATCCTACAGTACCACAAAGAGGAGAGAAATCTCCTACACTCTTGATCTGCTACAGGCCAAGCCTGTGCATCAAGCACATGAGCCCCGCCCTCTGATTTGCACACCAACAGGGCAACACCCAGATGCCTGCACAGTGCTACAAGAGCCGCTCAATGGACCCCACTGCCAACAACGCCTCCTCAGGTGCTGCCGTCTGCGCGTGGGCGCTGCGCCGCCCACCTGTTTGGGCAGACAAAGACGAGGGAAATGACAAACAAACTTGCGGACGATAACGACGAACAAAAACGAACCCTCTCACACAAAAAACGAGTATAATAAAGCAATGATTAATTTGGAGAGATGATCAAATGAAAACCAGAGTTGCGCTGCCAAAAAATTTTCAATTAAAATTCTGAAATAAAGTGCTTTGTGGCCAAAAATAAGGCCAAAAACTGACCAAGAACAAAAAGCAGCCTCCTCTCAAAACCCTAAAATATGCAATGTATTTATAGCCTAGGTCTTGACCTATTTTACATAAAGGTCCACCACAAATACAAGTTTACACAGAAAAGAGAAAACAATTTACAAATTAGAATTTCAGCCATAATTTGCATTTAAGCCCTTGAACTTGTGTGACACTGCTTCTCAACTCTTACTGGACTCCAACTTTTTTGATTTAGTTGTAGATTTCTTGCATGTGATCTTCAATAGCAGTAGAATAGTCCCAACAATATCAAGTCTTCCATTAAAGCTCTTTTTTGTTTGGCTATTCTTCTAAAATGTTAACTTGCAGTCTTTTCTCTTTTTGGTAAATCTGTACTGCGAAATCATTAAATACACTCTAGTAACATTATTTATATACAAAAATATAGATAAATGAGAGCAACAAAATGGTATAAATTCATGTCAGTCACTATTCACTTTAAAAGTGTTCCCATTAGTTGAATTTTGAATTTCTATAAACCCCATGAAAAAACACTTGGGTGACTATGAATGGTCCTCCCACGTAGAACAAATGTGTTTATCATGAAATGCCTTGGCCCTAGATATAGATATGAATGCTTGATGTCTTTATTGGATTTCATTGGCACAGACTGCATATTCTTTTAATTCAACATCTCAATATGAGACACACTTTGAATTTCTTTCACAATCCAGAACCAAATGAATCACGAGTGGATTTCTGACTTGAGGAAGGTTGTAGAAAGACTATACATGGAGTGAAATTCCCGCTTTGAAGGTATACACACTTTTAGATGGTTAGAACTGAGAACATCATTGTTTACATGTGATTATACATTTCAAGTTGCTTATATACACATGATTAGAATCAATGTGATAACTGGCTTGATCCCAGCATAGAAATGGTAACCAGCAGTTCTCGGTTTATCAGTCTACATTATGTACTGATGTATGTGACAAGTATAAAGAACCAACTCTAGGATCTCCTAGACTAGGATACTGAGATCAAGATCACCCAGAACAGCTGCCAACTTCTCCTTCCCTTGCTAGGCTTCAAATACTCACTTGAGAGTTGTAAACCTTTTATATCGAGAAGAAAGTAAGTTGATCCTCAATATTAAGTGCTTCAGGCTCTCCACAATTTGTAAAACGTAGGAAACTTCTTTGGCCCTGTGACTGTGAAACCTGAAAACTTTGGTATTGGTGACCAGTGAACTAGCTCACTAGGAGAAATAACCTAGCAAAAGTGCCATTTAAAATTACATGAGAAGTATTATGTCAAGTTTGGTGCAACATTTCATTAGATTAGCAATTTAGTAGAAACTCATCCTAAAGCTTCTCACCACGTTAGGATAAGAAATGACCCCAAGGATTCGGTATAAAGGGTGCTCTTTCATCCATCTTTTTTTTCTGTTTATATTCTTCCTTCTGCTTTCTTCAAGCTGAAACTGTAACCCGGATTGTTTTTATCCTTTGTGCATGATTTTTTAAAACTGAGCACGCACATCAATAAAGATACAACAGTCCAAGGAGAAATCTTGGAGTTAGTCTTTAGGTGTAATATTTATCCTCTTTTCTGTTCGTTCCCTTTGCTTTCATCAAGCTAAGCTTTCACATCCAAGACAACAATAAACACTTGTAGTTGATATATAATTGGTAATGAATGAGATTGCTAATATATTAATCTTGTGTAAACAAGTAAAATGTAATTTTAATGAAGTTATGTAAAAATCAACCTATAGTTTATGATCACATCCAAATTACTTTTGTCTTCTCAGAATTTTGTCAGTTTACGACATTTATAGGCAAAGAAAGTAGCCACATTCAAGATACGCTCTTCTTCATCATGGAAGCCATTTTTGTTTCTGTAACTATTCGTCTACTTCATCTCACAAACAACTATATTCTTGCGGCAGAAGACAACTGCTGCTGGAGCATATACAGATCGTTATCTAATGGCTCCCCACATATGATACACTTGAGATTTGAATGGAGGCGAAGGGGTATCGAAATGGAGCCATCTTAATTGTTTGGTCACTTGGATCCATTCTTGTTGCTCCAGTGAACTAAAGGATGTGCAAACTGTCTGTTTTATGAACAGTTGTGCCGAAGCTATTGTGTGGATATTTCCAGCATTAACTTCAAATGATATACTGAGATGGCATCAAACATTTACTTTAAAAAAAATATTAAAAGTTCTTGAAATACTTCACAAATACATTTCCTTGAGAGCAATTTTTCATCCGAGTCAATTTTCATTTCAAATCAGTGGTAATAAATTTTTCATATCAAACTAAGGACATACTTTAGGTGTATTTGTCAAATGAATGTGAATATTGTATCCTAAATGTATTGGGGTTAATTCAAGCTCAATTTTCGTATTGTTTGAATAAATTGTATTTAACTTTTCATTTGTCTTTCTACAGGCTAAGCGAAGTGATCCAATTACATCATTCCAGCTAGTCAGCGATGAGGACGTTCAAGCTTGGTTGTTATTTGTTGGAAAGACTTGTACCATTACACTTTGATAGAACATTATGTGTTTGTTGCAAGGCTACATGTACTTTTAGTTTTAGTTGTTCGCCGAAGAAAATATACCAAGGCGATGTAACAAAGGTGTTTGGAATTTCGTCACTGTACCATATTGGTGATGGAGTTCTATTCAGGACATCATTGTATCAGTAGGAAGTTACCTCAAGCCCATGTAACACATTCTTTAGGTTTAAACATGAAGGTAGAAGATTATCATGTACAGGAATTGTATTTCTGAATTTTTAAGAACGAAAATACACCATCATATGTTTTCTTTTGTCATGAACATTAACAGTCACATAATGAAATGAGCCTGCAACAGTGTGATCTTTTTTTTTGGATTGGAAATTTTCTTTTGCTGCTACTACACATGAAAAGATATGAATCAATGTCCATCCATTTGAAATGGAATTAGGATGGTGTATTTATGTCCATCCATTTCTATAGTAGACCATCAGTCCTTGAAAACACCCTCAACCAGGAACCTTTACTTTTGAATCTCAGGCAGTACCCCTATTTTGAATTTCTGAACTATATACCCAATAAAATATACAGACAAACAAACGAAACAAAACAAAACAAAACAACAAAAAATAAATAATTGAAGCAAAATAAAAAAACAAAAATACCTTTTTTGTCAGAAGTGGGATTTGAACCCACGCCCTCTCTCGAAGACCAGAACTTGAGTCTGGCGCCTTAGACCACTCGGCCATCCTGACAATTTGTTGGGGAGATTTATTATATATTAATTAAAACAAACTTCACTCAAAGAAGTCCACACAGAGATTCTTAGAATGAAAAGTAACGAACTACATGAGCTCAACAATGAACTCGCTGAACTCATATTGCGACAAACTTGACGGTAAATCAGAGAGTAACTATATGCCAATAAATCTCAATATGTTTAATGCGATGTAAAAATACTTAACTAGTAGCAATTTGAATGACACGCTGTCATCAAAAAGAAAAAAGAAAAAAGAGATGGAAGATGATAGAAACTCCTCAGTAAAAGCTGAAACTAAACCACAATGATAATCGTGCAGTCCATGGGACAATGCTCAGGTGTCGGGTTTGACTGCGAACAATGTTTGCTTCTATATTCAAAGATAAGATAACCATCTAGAGAGATACAGAAACAAGTAAGAAATCCATATGATCACAGCAGGCGCAAAATTGACGACAAATTTTGGATATCACCACCCAGCCCAATTTGCATCAGAGACGCAATTCCTTGTTTCGTTTGATACTCAATGGACTCCCAGTGTTTCTGGAGACACTCCCATATGCATGCAATTCATACAGAAAAATATTTGATCTGCAGCAGCTAACTGTAGCTGCTGCTGCCAGAAACCTACCAGTCCTTTGTTAAAAAAAAACAAGAGACCAGACATCAGAAACTGAATCTGGTACTCTTGATTGACACTAAACTCACAGGATATTTTGCCTTTTTGTTTAGGAAAGATCAGGTACTGAAATCCTTCCACTTAAATCTCAAAGGCTTTGTACTACATGCTGCACATATTGCTGTAGAGATCTTCAACTTTTTATGTAGCTTCTTCAATAAAATCTGTCTTGTTCTCCAGCAAGCAAGCATCAAACACACTAATCTTCTGGCACGTGCAAATGCACGTGCTTTTAGGTGGGGGGCTTAGAAAAATATAAATTATATTCATATCAAGTTGGTTTCATAATATTTTGCTATTAGAATTTCCTCAAAGAGTAAATTTCGCAGAAGTATTAATATATAAGATTGAGCTCCATTATCTGTTTTGTGCTTTCTGCTTTTCTTTCCTTTTGTCTTGAGTGATTCCAAATTGTAAAGCGCAAGAGTAGTTAACATTTTGCTTAATGTTCAATATCCATTCTTTTATTATTGAACCAAGGTATCATAGACGAAATAAATCTTAGTTTTGAAATCTTCATATGTTAAAATTAAAATTTTGAATGGTTTAAGTATAGTAATCATATATTATGAATACAAAAAATTATTGATGTGTAAATAAATAATTGTTAAAATTTAGTGTTAATGGACTCCGATTGGACTTAGAGAATAATACACATACTCCATGCATTGTACACCGAATATTTTAAGCTAGAATCTCTCATTTCACTTTTTTCTGAGTTCATTTATTGCAAGTATGGTCAATATTTAGTGAGATTTTTTAAATTTAAAAACAATATATAGCAATCTACACAATTACTTGTTGTGCAAATAAATTTATTTAGAAACAAAATTTTGTAAATATCACAAGAAGTTTTTTTTGATAAACAAAATATGACAATAAATTACTTTTAGAAAGGACTCAAAATTGAAGATGGCCGCTAGATTATGAGGCCCACCTTTCTTTCCCAGCCACGATTATTGCAAAGCTCGCAAGATATTATCGCTGCAAGATATGTATAATTGTGTGGGTCCCGCTTTCCCAAAAAATCGGAGGAAAAAAATTCAACCGGTTGGCACGCACGTGACCGGCCGGCTGGCTGCACTCCAATTGGAGTTATAATTAGGGGTCTCATCGGATGCGGATTATTCGTAGATCTGCATCCGAATCCGCCTCCAACCTGAATAAGGATATCATTTTTTCACATCTATAAATATCTATATTTGTATCTGTATTCAAAGGTTAGTGTGGAGACTAAAGGTCTTAGTGAAGGCATATTGGTCGACAGAAATGAGTGGAGAAAGCTGATCCATGTGCCCGATCCGGCGTAATTCTCTTTTAGTTCATGTAGCCTACCCTAAATACTTGAGACAAATGGCTTAGTTGTTGTTTGTATTCGAAGGTTAGTGTGAATACGGATATGGTAAAGATAATCTCCGATCTGTATCCGATGTGATATCCGAAAGTTGGGTGTTTGATAATGATATCTATATGGAAGAGACTATTCTTCAATGAATGAGGCAATAGATTTTGATTTTTTGAGTTGGTGAAAAAGTAATAGTAGAAAGTATCAGATTCTTGCAAGAGTAGCACGAGATAAGTTGGGTATTTCGACATCAATCGCGACATTCAAATCGGCATTTAGCACTGGAAGTCATGTAATTCATTACTATAGAAATCAAATGACAATGGATACAGTGAAAGCATTGATATGTACATAATAATATCATAGTATGTATCACATTTTATATTGTTGTAAATGAGAAAAAAAAAAGTAATATAAGTGTATCTGTTTAGTTTATCCGTAACCGTATCCATTTTTTCATATCCGATTAGTAACCACATCCAGTCCGCTAATGTCTGATCCGTATCTGATATCCGATTTTGACGGATACGAATATCATTTTTTTTCATATCCGCCAATATCCGTATCTGTATCCGTATCCGAAGATTGAATGCAAATACGAATATGATAAAGACAATATCTGATCCGTGTCCGATCCGATGGCACCCCTGGTTATAATAGATTATGCTCTTTCTTCTAACTCTGCATCATCTGCACATCACTACTCTTGAGGTATTCTTTGATGCATATGGTTCCACATTGAAAAGTATAAAAGAAAAACAGTTTAAATAAAAAGTTGGAACCAAGACAGCAGCTAGTCCTGAAATGTCTTACAAAATATCTTACAAAATGGTAAGTGAATGCGTTCATATAAAGAGAAACAGTAGCTAGTCCTGAATCCAATATGGTGAAAGACAGGTTGTCTGTTTCAAAATCTCATCACATTCCAACCTAGAGAGAAATGCAAGTGCAAGCAACAGCCTCAAAACAAGATTCCTCGAAGTACAGAAAAACAGTGTTCAGATATTCACAATGGCTAGATTACAGATAAATGCAACATAAGAAAAGCATCAACTAGAAAAAGGATATATATATATATATATATATATATATATATATATATATATATATATATATATATATATATATAGAGAGAGAGAGAGAGAGAGGGAGGGAGAGAGAGAGAGAGAGATGTATATCAGCCGACGGCTGAGAGACTCTCTCAGCCTGCGGTGACGTGACTCAATATTTGTCACCGCACTAACTTGCGGCCCGCTTATAGGAAGAAGTTAAATTACTAAATACCCCTTATGAAAAGCTACTCTTTCGGTAACTTCTGTTATTGTTTATTATTATTTTCTCACAAGGCAATTTTTTGACCGCTCGTTGTCAGATTTAGGTTATTATTTATTATTATTTTTCTCCTTTTTTTGCCGCTCTTTATAGAAGGCCATGAAGATTGAGCCAAATGGGGTCTTCTTGATCGCATCTAAGAAATCGGCCTGAATGTACTTTTTGAATTTCTTTATGAACTCGCACATAGGTTTTAGGCTCGATCTCAGAGGACGAACCTTCATCTGTTCTTTACCTATAGATGAAGAAAAATTAAAAACTTTAGACCAATGATTATTTAAAAATTATAAGGGAATAAAAAGCAAATTATTTTTAAAACACTGCGACCAATGTCGCATACATCTACAGTGCAAATGTAAACAACTGTGACTCGGGTCGATACTGCAACCAAGGTCGCATAAACCTACAGTGCAAATGTGAACAACTGCGACCCGGGTCAACACTGCGACCAAGGTCGCATAAGCCTACAGTGCGAATATAAACAACTGCGACCAGAATCGACACTGCGACCAAGGTCGCATAAGCCTACAGTGCAAATATAAACAACTGCGATTCGGGTAAACACTGCGACCAAGGTCGCATAAGCATACAGTGCGAATATAAACAACTGCGACCCGAATCGACACTGCGACCAAGGTCGCATAAGCCTACAATGCAAATATAAATAACTGCTATTCGGGTATACACTGCGACCAAGGTCGCATAAGCCTACAGCGCAAATATAAACAACTGCGACCCGGGAATGAAAAAACAGATGACGTTAAATATACTACGATCATGGTCGCATAACACTACAACGCATATTGAAACAACTACGACCCATGTCGTCAAAGTAGGGAATAAAAATCAAAGGACGTTTCATATACTGCGACCAACGTCGCATTCATCTACAACGAAAAGTCCAAAATTTTAAAATTTAAAATTTTAAAACTCTACGATCTAAGTCGCACAGATCTGCAAATATAATTTTAACAACTGCGACCGAGGTCGACATATAGTGTATGAAAAATAATTTTTTTTTAAAAAACTATTAGCAAAGTCGCATACATCTACATCGCTTTTTCCAAAATACTGCGACCATGGTAAAATAGAAGGAAATGAAAAAAACTTGAAAAAAAAAGACCTTTGTCGTTGTGTTACAAAATTTATAAATTTAAAAATTTATTCATGATCTCAAGTTTCAGAATCTCTCTCTTATTTGCAACCATGGTCCCAAGTTTTCAAAAAAAAAGAGACAGAAACGGAAAATAAATCTGGAAAAAAATTATAATTATTAAAATCCACAAACCCTAAAAAAATTTTGCTTTCGTTTCACCTTTACCTTTTTCGGCGGATGATTTCTTTGGCGCCATGTGTTGCAAATATATTTTTTAAAAACGGATCAGATCAAATTTGTGAAACAATAGAACTAATCTCTTCAGAATGATCAGGTGAAATTTTAGAGCTGTAAAATTTTATGAAAGGAAATGTTTTACATAAGGTAAAAAGTTGTGAGGGAGGGTATTTTCGGAAAATACAATGTTGAGGTGACTGATAGTAAATTAGGCGTGATTTTTCAGGTTTTTGTCCGCCAAAATTTATGAGAAGTTTGTGGCTATGATGTTGCCACGTTCCGCCAGCTGAGAAACTCTCTCAGCTGGCAGCTGAGGTACAGTAACCCCATATATATATATATATATATATATATATATATATATATATATATATATATATATAGAGAGAGAGAGAGAGAGAGTTGAGATGGGCTACTTTCGGAAGTATCAAGAATGTCGATATTCCTCCTTTGATTGGCTGATACACCACTCATATGCAAGACCAAAACCGTTAGATGTGATCCACTAATTATAAACTAGTTAGGAATAAAATTTCACAGATTTTCGTTATCATTTACCCGTTCATCAAAGTGACTAAAAAATCGACATTTTTGAAAGACCTAAAACTGCTTAAGAATCTAAATTAGAGCAAAGATTGTTACAAAAGAAAAAGGGAAGAAAAAGAAAAGATATTATTTCATGCTAATTAAGACATCTCTGTGGTTCTACCATGAGATCACATAAAGAATAATATGGTGATATGTAAAGGAAAGAAACTAACATGAACTTAGTTTTGGATGTTTGTAAGAAGCCTGGTCAGCTTGCCCAGTGTTTCCCTGGCTGATACCGTGTCTGGATGATGCTCCCCATATATTGAAGTCCTGATGAAAATGGCCTTCCTTATGAGGTCGTCCCCAATGTCATACTGCCCGCCCTTAAGCATCAGCTTCACCCTTGTTTCCAACACTGTGGCCCTCAACAGTGCGAGCTCCTGCCATAAGTAGGTGTATTGAGCATCGGAATGAGCAGGCCTTAGGCAACAGAATGACCGATCTAGCCATTTTCCCGCTCTTGAGACCATAGATTCTGCAGTCAGCTCCAATGCATCGGTGCAGAGTCTTAGAAGTTCCAATGCTGCATTGCAACGAGAGAAGGTAATGAAGGTGTGGATGGCGAGAGGGAGAACCACTCGTTTCACAAACAATAGCAACTCTGATGGGTTTGGTTCAACAACCACTGGATCATTCCGAAACCCAAAAAGCAAGAAGCAAGCAGCCCACAAGTGTTCAGGGTGCTGAGAGATTGAGCCTCGGAGGTAAACTGCTTGAACCATAGCTTGGGCAACTCTTGTAGCTCCTCGCTTCCGAGCATAGAGCTTAATGATCTCATGGACATGAATGCAATCAGGTCTCGTGGTACTTCTTGCAATCCCAAATCTTGTCAACATGGAGGCTGCTTCGACTTCAGATCTCTTCGTATGCGACATTGTGAAGCTACAAGTTATTGCATTAAGGCATTTCTTCCAGACCGAGAGCGATGATGCTTCTTGGGAGCTTGTGTGCAGTCAAAGCCAAGAGCGGGATCGGGATGGGAGCAGGAGCAAACCAGCCACTCACCTGAACCATTCTGGTTGCCAAACTCCTGGGTCCATCGGCATGATCAAATATTGAAAGACAGACATCCAGCAGCTGAATTAGGAATGAGTTTCGCCTTAATGTAACCACTTCTCTATCATTCCATGTTGGACCTCTTAAGGGCATTCGATTTATAGTGTCCAGAAGTCTACTTGGAGTTATAGGGAGCTCGGAGAGGATAGCTCCTACAATACCAAGACCGAGGGTAAGCCTGCCAAGCTTCTCCTCGATGACCCTGAGTGCATCAATTTCTGTGACGGGATAGTCCTTTACCCCTCCCTTCATCAAAGATAGTGCCTCCACACCCGATAAATATGAAAGCTTCATGGGCTCCAAGTTCATTACCCGAGGAAGGCGAGTGTTGATTATGAAGTGGGTTTCCCCACCAAAGCGAGGGAGGAGATCCATTATACCCTTCCTATCCCACCAGTCCTTCTCACTCTCCAGATTATCTATCACAACTAAGAAGGGGATGTCTCGCATGAGCTCCTTCCGAACTTTGGCAATGGCATCTTCTTCCTGCTCCTCAAAACACTTGAATTTTCCTTTCTCGAGAGAATGGTCTTCAATGCTGAGATCAACTTCTAGAAAATTACGAAGGTTCAAATAGTTCTGACGGATATCTCTATTCTCCCCTCCCACCCACAAGATCATCTTGTATCTTTGGGAGAATCTGTAAGCATACTCTAACACCAATTCAGTTTTGCCAATTCCTGAGTCCCCAGAAACACAAGCAACACCCTTACCATATAGTGTCTTTATGGATCTCTTCTCCGCCCATAACTTGCATTGTTTCTTGCCCTCGGAGGTCTGAGCTGCCTGTGCGGACTTCCCACCCTTTGCATCTCAATTTCCTTGTCAGACTCCTTCCACAGAACCGGCTCTTTTCCTTTGCTGCTGCTCTCCGATTGCTCACCAGTTGTTTTCTCTTCTCCCCGATATTTTTTGGCCCGCCCAATTAACAAGCTTTTTCTCTTCTGCTTGGTTTTGATTTCAAAGTATTCTCTCTCCCCATCTCCACTGACATCACCAAACAGAATGAGCTCTAATTCAGAGAGCTCTTTTTTCCGCCCGACAAAATCCTCATTTCGAGGGAAAGGAAACTCCTCCTTCTCCATCCTTTCTCTCCATCTATTTGCTCTCTCCACCACACTTCTTCTCCCTAATCCTGTAGCCAAACGAACCACAGCATTCGATATACAGTCCCTCCAGTTTCCGTCATAGGCCTCCAATTGCCAGTCCAAAATCCGAGACAGCCCATCAACTGCTTCTCTCCATTCCTTCTCCGCTCCATCATAATGCTTCCAAAGTTCACCACCATGTCTCTCCCACAATTCTCCCCTCCTCTCGATTATATCTCTAGCCAGACAATCACCAGCACTCAAATCGAAGAAAATTGGGCACAGATTCTTCTTGCCCAAGAAATTCCGGAGCTCCTCTATGGTGTAGGGATTCAAAAATGACTTCTTTGTGAGGATCACCACTCCAAAGGAAGAGGCATTCATTACTCTCTGAACTGTGTCATGGCTCCTGGAGTTCCGACACTGAGCTCGATCAGATGCAAAACAACTGATCCCTTGAACCTCCAGCTCAGCACGAAGCCAGTTGGCAAATCTCAGTAAGGCTGGCTTCCGTCCATGAAATCCTATGTAGACGTCACAGCTTCTTAGCCTGTTGGAAGAAGAAACCGAAGCTGTAGGTCGAGCGAATGAAAGCTTACCATGGCTTCTTCCTGATCTCTTTGGTTGCCCTCTCCGTCCTTGGCTGTAATTAGATGAACTGCATATGCCATTGTACGGGGATGCATCATCTCTTAAAATGTTCACTGGGGTCTCAAAATTACTGGATGGGCAAATGCTCGGTGATGGTGAAACATCAGATGGCACAAATTTGACATTGGATATGTATTCAGGTTGTCTCACGACAATGGTGGAACAAAGAGGATCCCCATTTAAAATTAGGCCATTGCAGGAATTTGAGAGGATTGGCTCAGCTCCGTGAGCCTGTGGTGATCGTGGGGAAAAGAAAGGTGACTGACTTGCAGAGACAAATGCTGATGAAGAAGACGAGAAATGCCTTGAGGTCGTGGTGGACAACGCCCCAAGATTGGAGCTCTCTTGTTGAAGCTCCATATATCCATCTTCACATAGTAGCCAGCTCTCAGACTATTTGAACTCTCATGCATTCTACAATCCAAAGCACCTGCTGAAAGATTAAAAGCAGATCTGTTTAGTAAATTGGCACATTAGTATGGAAGGAAAATAGCATAGACGAAGTTAAATTCCAACATCCCCAGTTCCACAAATTATGATTTTTTAAAATAAATTATGAGATTTCTTCCAGAAGCAGAGGGAAAAAAAATCTAGTCTACTCTTATTAAGGAGTTTCTACTCAATGAAACCAAGACCTTCAAATTCTCAAATGTCCTAGAAAATAAGGACATCCCATTCAAAGGAAAATCTGTTGTGAAAATGTTGTTCTGCTCTTAGTGCATAAGAGCAATGATCCATCTAATACAATTAGGATAATTGAACAACAAAATTTAGCATGACTAGAATAACAATGAAAGGAGAGCCGCTGTTCTAAATACTGATACATTACTATTTCAGAATCTTTATTTATAAAATCAGGGAATCGATCTTAATAATTCTTAATTCATAGGACTTGAAGTTGAGGAGGAAATTTCTCTAGTAACAAAATGCTTCCTTGAAAAAAAGAAATATATATATCTTGTAAAACAGAAACTCTGAATGTGAACTGGACTTTTGTCCAATAACTCGAAAGAGAGATTTTTCTAATGTTATATGAGGAGTGCAGTTCTTTTGTAATATTCCTAGTTTGTAATATATAAATTAATATTTTTTTATAAATATATATGTAACCAATTTCGCTCTTCTTTACATTTTAATTTTTCTCTCTAAATAACAAAGCAATTCTCTTTTTTCCTTTCCTTTTCTCTCCTCTTTTTAAGCCCATTGAGCCCAACCCATGTCACTTTACAAAACTAAAAAAAAGAAAAATAAATATGAAGCCCAACGCAAAGCCCATATCTCCTTCTCCCTTATATTCCCTCCTTCCTCTCTCTCACCCTCAACCTAACCTAACCTAACCCTAAACTGAACCTAACTCCTCCTCTCTCTTTCTCTCCTCTCCGCCGCCACCCCCACAGTGTAGCCTTTGACTAACCGTCACATCATCTAGACGCCCGTGCTCGAACCCCGCCTATGCCACGAACCCGACTGCCTGCATCACCCTCCTCACCACCAACCCTACAGCCTCCCCAAGTCCCTCCTTCACCACCTCCTCCACCGTGGCCACACCCTATCTCCCTGTTTCTCTCTCGAGACCGTTGCTCCCCTATTCCAGCACCCCCTCCGACCCTTGCGAGACCTCGCTGCTACCACCTCATCTCCCTCGATCACAGCCACCCAACTCCATCTTTGTGCGCTGCTTTTCCTCCCACCCCGACTACCACTGGCCATGACTGAACTAGGGTTCTGATTTGGTTTCCCTTCTTCAACAGACCCGAATCCACTTCATAAAAGGAGAGATGGGTTAAGTCATGAACCCACGAAGATCTGATTTGTTTCTGAATCAGTAAGCGACTCGATAGCTCCAGACCTGGATCCGCGACAACTCTGTGAGTGTTTTTTATTTTTTTTTTAAATATATTGTATTTTATTCTACGTTTAATTATTTACATTGTGATTCACGAAATTTACACGTAAAATATTATAATATGAAGCTGTGAGTGTTTCTTTTCTTTGTGTAATTTTTATTTAATTTTGTAGTGAATGTTTCCATTGTTTAAAATAAATTATGTTTTATTATTGATAATTTATTTATTTAATAAATAATTCATTATTGTCAATTACTATATTATTTGTTTAATCGCTTGACTAATAATATAATTGTACCATGTAAGTGTTTTATTCTTTGAATACATTATGGCTTATATAATTTACTTGTAAAATATTGATAATGTGAACGGTGAGTGTTTAACTCTCTTTATATGAATTATATTTAATTGTGGTGATGAATTTATTTATGATTATTTAATCATTATTAGTTAGTTAGTTAAATTGTTTAATTTTTAGTATTTAGAAATTATTACAAGTTTTCATGATTTAAAATTTTGTTCCAATGAATAAGTATTTTGCTCTGAAATTATTGAGTTGTCTCTACATAAATTCGGTATGAATATATTTTGAGTAAATAACTATTGATTCCCCAAAAAAATAAATTATTAAAAAAATTTAATAAAATACCTCAAAATGATTTTAATTAGTGAAATTCCAAAAATGCAACAGATTTGATATCTTAGTCCTATTCATCTAAACGAGATGCAATTGATTATTAGCAATACATTTTATACTGTGGGAGAGTTTAAATATATTGGAGACAATGGATTAGATATATCCAAAGTTTAAACATATGACTTTGTAACTTACTGAGATATGAGTGTTTAGTTTATAGATTCTTGTAACTTTGAGTGTTAGATGTTTGGGCTATCAATTTTAGTGTGAGTTTGATAATTACTGATGAACTTCTACAAAAGCTCACGATATTTTACTATTTATAGTTAAAAGACAAATTTGAGAGAATGTTACATGATAATTTTAATGGAGTAAATATCTTACTGATTCTATTTAGGTGACACTTGGGCTGATTTTTCTGAAGGGTTTAGATCATTCACCAAGCTTGAGGAATAATACTTTGATGTCTAAGATGACTGTATTGAGATCAAATATTAAGAGGTCGGTTATTATTGTATCCTTGTACATATGGATGGAATCTAAATTAGTTTTCAGATGAGATTGATATAGTTGGATCTTGATTATATATGTGAGTACTTTACCTTTAATTTTGATATGTACTATGAGACCGATTTTAAACTATTAGAAGAAAGGATGTGCGGATTTACCCACCGATTAGTATGGTCAGAGCAATGTTGAGCCCTTGTTTATGTTGAGTACAAAATGTAGAGAGAAATCTAGGCTCATTGTTGTTTGAGGATGTTTCACTCTTTGGTAATATTTTAATCTTTATCTCCTTGGATT
>JAVJIF010023582.1:0-49061 GCA_038442645.1 Agave tequilana
TTGCAACATCATATTTCTGTCGAGTAGCAGGATCAGCGTCATACAATAGGATAGGAGGTGATGTGTTCTATTGATGTGACCATGTAAATGATTTCCTCGTAAAGTACCGTGAATAGTTGCAGACCAGGATGACCAATCTGAAACCTTCACCAATTTTTATATCACTAGTAATAGGAAAGTACTCTCCGAAAGTCTCAGAAGACATGGTAGTTAGGATTTGATTTGATTGGATCGGATCGATTTCTGAGAATATGACCCGATTAGAACTCGATTAGATACTGATTAGAATATGAACTCGATTGATTGGATCGGGTCGCCATCGAAGATCAAGGAGACATTGACAGCAGCGAGAGCAGTTCGACGGTGATGAGACACCAACAAGAGCAGTTCGTTGATGCCGGTGGTGATGAGAGGTCGACGAGAGCAGTTCAACGGTGAGATCTCTGCAAGTAGAGAAAGAAGGTGATGATCGCTGACGGCAAGTGATGATTGCTGAACTCGGGTTGGTGGCGGCGGCCTCTGCGTGTTCTGTTGGTGATTATGTTGATGATGATGTTGAAGAGGATGATGTGATGAGGATGATGAGGTCGGTTGGTTACTTATGCCACACTCTCCCTCGACTGGTGAGTGATGTATGGCTATCAAAATATGGCCGACAAAATTTGGGACTGATGGTGGGATGGATGATGATGATGTTTATGAGTTTGGGGCGACAGAGGAAGAGGAAGAAAGAAAGAGAAAGGAAGGATTTTTTTTTTTTTTTTTTGTGTGTGAGAAACTATGGTGTTGAACTAGGCTCTTATACCATGTTATAATAATAAAGAAGGAAAAATTGAATTGTTATCATTGATGAGGATAATACTCAGATATATTATATATATATATATATATATATATTATATATATATATATAATAATATATATATATATATATATATATAGGGATACAATTAATAAGAAGAAATCTCAATACAAAAATAATAAGAAACCTCTATTTCTTATATTGTTCTAATGCAATATGAATTCTAATTTTAATACTACTCTTAACATTTTTAAAAAATATATATATAGGCCATTATTGCCTTAGTGCAAGCGGAATCTAACCCTCAGATCTCTCTCATTGCAATGAAGATGTTTTACAGCTATACTATAGTCTACATTGACACTTATTTTACTTATGAATTTAAGGTGAATAGTTATTCTTCTGTTGAAAGTCGTTAAATTTTTTAACCACCTCACACCAACATTGATATTATGAAATTCACGTGATTTTTACAATATTTGTGTTTTATGACATAAAAATCAACATGAAAGTCAAAAAAAAAAAAAAAACAAGCTGCAAGATAAGAGAGCAGGTAAATTTTGAACTATAATACTAAAAAAAGTCCATTTTTCACATTTGACTGAAAAATCATCACCCCAACTGATCTGCATGTATTAGAATATAAATTCATTAAACATCTTATGAATTATGTGCTATTTGCTTATATATTAGGGTTTGTATGGCCTGAAAAGGGGAGGAGATTTCCCAGGGGAAAGCTCTTAGTGGGTACCGCAATATGAGTTTCTCAGTCATTTTATCTCTGTTTAGTAGTAAAGCAAAGTGGAGAAAATGATGATATTCTGTGATATCAGCGTAAATTTTTTTCACTTTGATTTTCTCAAACAAACAGCAATCAGAGAGAGAATGAAAATTGACAGGTGGACCCACATAAACAACTTTTCGGCCTATTTTCCTTGAAAACAAAGGGACCCTTAAAGTGACAAAAATATTCTTTAAATAAATATCGCTAAATTCTCAACCCTGGAATAAAGAAATAGATACTATGAAAAATCACATGATTTGTTGTATTTTATGACATGAAGATCAACATAAACAATGCTTGTTAAGTTGTTATTCAAAGCATAAATACATTGTGATTTTCTTAATCGCTGTAAGAAGAAATTGACAACTGATATTTAAAAAAAAAAAAGAAGAAAAAAGAAAAAGAAAAAACAAGGGAGACAGCCTCACTATTTATTTGTAAGCGCAGTCTTCATAATTGAAACTGATTCAATTAATTACCAACCAACCCCCACGTTTTCCGCACACTCGCCACCGCCACACGTGCGCCCTGTCTCGAGCCTCTCCTCTTCACCCCTGACCAATCCAGACCCCACTGGGCCCCGCTCCCAAGCCCAAGCCCACACAAAACGATTGGTGGGTGACCCGACCCAGAGAGATAAAAATCTTTATTAATCGGACATGGGGCCCACACCTTTCTTATTTCTCTGGGGCCCAGTCCTCCCCGGCCAGCTGTTCCCCAGAGGCGACTCCACATTGGACTCTACTGTGTGGTGGACTCCCACCATTCCCTTGCACAGACGAGACTCTTTTTTTCTTGATAAAAAGAAGCAAACAACCAACAGCAACCTGATTCGGTTCATGTGTGTGAGCCACACACATACGGGTCAATCATGTATTGACACGTGTATTAATCCTCTTATAATATGTAATAGGTGTATGCCTCACATATACGAGGCCGAATCCGCCTGTCAATACCTAATTGGCCCTCCACCTCTCTCTCTCTCTCTCATCCGTGAGCTTTGTACCTTGCTATATATATATATATATACACAAGCATCACTACTCTCTCTCTCTCTCTCTCTCTCACAGTCAAATTCAATTCTTTTATCAGCTCAAGATCAATTCAATTCTCAATGGAGACGAGGGAACGGAGCTTCTGCGGGCGGCACGTGAGGGACCCGTGCAAATCGTTTAGTTGCCGGTGCCGGACTCTGGTGAGGGAGCGGAGGGCCAGGCTCTACATACTCCGCCGCTGCATCATAATGCTGGTGTGCTGGAGCGAGCGTGGTGCTGACTCTTGAAATTTTTTTTTTTTTTTTTTCAAATATTTGTAGGATTTTTAGTATAAATTTAGTGCGTGTGTATATATCAAGAAAATGCACGCTGGAAAAAAAAAAAATTGCACTGCATTTGGACTTTGTTATGATTATGTGTTGAAAAAAGTGATACTGAGAGCTATTATAGTTCATTTTAAGATGTATGTATGTATATCCATTAGCAAATAATACGGAGCGTGTGTTAGGCAATTGAAAATTAAGGGCCTAGCTGCATTTTAAATATTTTTATGTTTCTTTTTTCCCTTTTTTTTTTTCTTTTTATTTTTGAGATTAATCCGTCTCTTACTCGATCTTAATAGCATCGCCTCTTGTTGATCACCTTCTTTGTTTGCCAAGATTTTTGGGAGGGGTTCAGTGAAATCGATGTTGTCTTGTGATAGTAGGGGCTGTTGGTTTTGCTAATTTTTTGTGTTTTAGAGAGAAATTGTGTTTTTTTTTATTTCTTTGATGTATTTGGGATATGGGTTTTTTGCTAATTTTCAGCTTTATTTTTATTTAATTATCTTTTTGTTTTACAAGATACTACAGTGAATTCCTTCACAAAAAAAAAAAACAATATACTACAATGGAGTGGAATGATTTTGTGATGGTAGGGCTTTTGATCAACTAGCCTTTATGAGAAATATTATGATAGATCTCGTAGGAAAAAAGTTTGCTTTTTCTTTTCACATCGCAGCATAAATATGAGTTTATCTTTCCTGTAGAAAACAGAAAATCCAGTGAAGTGAAATATGACCTTTGCTTTCAATTGATTTTTTTGTTTGCTTTGACTAGCAGACTCAATTTTCATCAGACATTTCATATATGCAAGTCCTTTTAATTTATTCTCTTTCTTCTTCTATTTTCTTTTTTAAGAATCAAAGTTTGTCTGAATAATTTGGTAGCCATTGGCTATCTCTATCTCCTTCTCTCTTGAGAGTATTATATCTAAATCCCATTTGTATTAAGTACTTAATTATAAACACCATGATGTTAACATACAACCTATTATGTTTCTTCTTTAGATTTATGGTAACTTACAACACTTTGCAATCCCCCTTCCCCCAACCCCCCACAACACACACACACAGACACACACACACACACACACACACTAATTTACAACACTTTGCAATCCCACACAAAACATAAGCGCGCGCGCGCGCGCGCGCGCGCACACACACACACACACATATATATATATATATATATATATATATATATATATATTCTAGCGATTTGCTACGAGTAAATCTTACTTCAACTTCGTCATCATCAATTTGTATAATCTGATCTAGGTTTATTTTTATAACTGGTTTCGGTGGAACTGATGAAGTGAGTAATCAATTTTTTATTATTCTTTTAGTTACTATATTTGAAGATAACATAATGTTTTTACAAGTGTTATTTTTTCTGATTTAGTTATATTTATAGCTTTATGTGCTAGTGTATTTAAGACTATATAATGAATCCTGTAAATTACTGCAATTATTTCATATTCAGAGAGAAAAAATATCTATGGGTCTTTAAATTTAACGTTGCAAATTCTAAAATATTGGATCAGTCAAAGATAAAGTTGAATTTGAATAAACATTAAAATAGACTGGTCCGTGACACATATTAGTCTGCATAACCCTGAAAGTACACCTAGAGGGGGGGGGGGATGAATAGGTGTATGGCTAATCTAATGAATAAATGCGAAAATTAAAAACTAAATTGCAACACACTTAGGCGTGTTTGGTAACTTGCAAAATGTTTGCAAAATGCAAAAACTTTTGCAACTTTACATTTTACACTTGTTTGGTTTCGTTTGCAAAATGTAAAATGCAAAAACTTTTGCAACTCTTCTTTTCCCACTTGCAGTTGCTACAGTTAAATTTGTGATCATGTAAATCTCACTTTTACACTCATATTTCCCACTTGCAGTTGCTACAGTTAATTTCGTGGTCATGTAACTCTCACTTGTAGTACACTTACAGTTCAAACAGTTACTTGATAATCAATATATAATTAAATATTATTAAATATTAATATTTTAATAGTATTCAATTTCTTATTTAATTATTTAATTATTTTATATTTTTAATCTTTAACTTTTTTATTGTTTTAATGTTTAATATTTTACTATTTTAATTTAATTATTTATTATTTTATTAATACTTATTCCTTTTTATTATTTTATTTAGAGTTAATATTTTATTAATATAACAGTATTATACTTTAATATAAAATTACTATATATCTAATTATTTATTTTTTAATATAAAAAATTAATTTATTAATATCATAATATATTTTATTATTATATTAATATTTTATTATGTTAATATTGTATAATAATTCAGTATAATAATACTATAATGATAATTTATTATTAAATTATAATTATATTTTACTTTATTAATTTTATATTTCTATAATATTACAATAATATTATAATAAAATTTATATTATAATAATTTTCATGTATTTTTAATATTATAATATTATAACTATATTTTATTATTGTTGTAATATTTTTAATATTTATATTTTATTTGTATTCTTAAAATTTTATTAATGTTCTTTAGATTTTCTTAAAATTTTATATTATTTATTTAGTTAATATTTTAGTAATATTTTACTATTTATACTAATATTTATTAATATTATTGTTATAAATAAAATATTAAGATTATTAATTTTTTATCTCAAATTTATTAATACAATTTAATTTAAAATAGTAGATTTAACTTAATAGTATTTATAATATTTAAATCACTGCTACAGTTAATTTTGTGGTCAACTTTTTCACTTACACTTTTACATTACCAACCAAACACCGTAAAACACAATATACTTTACCATTTACACTTTCACTTTATCAACCAAACACCGTAAAACACAATATACTTTTCCATTTACACTTCACTTTATCAACCAAACACCGTAAAACACAATATATTTTCTCTGCTACAGTTCACTTTTTCCATTCTCATTTTACGACTTACGACTTGCGACGTTTTGCAACGAAACAAACAGGCCCTTAGTGTAACCAACGAGTGTAGCCAAATTCCCGGTGAAGGACTCTGGACAACTCCTCTTGATTCCTCTGAATAAGAGTTGAGGTGCTATATGAAGCTCTCGTGGTTAAACACAAGTGAGGCACACAAACAATCACAACTAAGCATATAAATATGATATGACAATATGAATCAATGCAAGGCACAATATAAAAGAGAGAGAGTTAGAGTCAATGGATCAAACGCTAACACATGGATATGTTTCGAGGTTCAAGCACACAGCTTTATGTCCCCGCTTTCACACAGAAGGATTTTCACTAACTTGTCCACGCAGGACTCCCACACAGGGAACCTCCACTGAGGATTTGGGGCAATTACAATATGGAGTACACAACTCCTCTCTCAACCAAAACAACCTCTACACTTAGAGGCTAGGCACAACCAACACAAAACCACCTCACATAAGAGGGGTAGGCACTTAGCCAATACAAATCAATCAACTTCTCACTAGAGGGATAGGGCACAAAGCCACCACTCCAAAATCAACTTCTACACAAGAGGGATAACACAAGGTAGGAGGGTTTACAACTTAGTGATCAAAAGACCACAAACTAATTCTTTCTCACTTACACAAAGATCCTAATAGATAGGTAGATATGATAAGCTCAAGTGAGAAAATAAAGTGTTTGGAAATGAAAACAACAAGAAAAATACTTAGGAAAATCACAAGATAGATATAGAATTAGAGATCAAAAACCAATTCTCAAATACTCTCTTTTTCTTTCAATTTTCCTACACTTTAAAACAAATAAAGATAGATCTTTTGAACCCAAAAATCTTTTAAAAACTTGCTGTTTAAACACTAGAGAATAGGAGAAATTTTGCTCTTGAAAGTTCTTCTTAAAACACTCTTGAAATGGGGTATTTATAATCCCCCAAAAGAATCTGCCCGTTAGCAGCAGACAGGTCAAAATTGACCTTCCGGTCGACCGGCCGGTCGACCGGCCAACGGTCAAAAAAGTGACCGTTGAGCCTTCCGGTCGACCGCCTGGTCGACCGCTCCCAGAACCAGAAGCACCGGCTCTCTGGCCGGTCGACCTCCTGGTCGACCGGGGCAACTCGAGAGTGGGTTGCCTTCAGTCGGTAGACCGCTCGGTCGACCGGCCAACTAATATGGCCTTATGCACGTTTATGTGCACGTCCGGTCGACCATTACGGTCGACCGGCTCCCGGTCCGGTCGATCGACCACCAGAGCCTGGCAGACAGAAATTCAGGACTTGAAAACTGGGTTTTATTTACCAAATAAATCCCATAAAATCTCTAAAAATCCAAAAAATAAGCTCTTATATTCTCTTGAAATACAAACTTGTTTGAGTAAAAATCAAACCAAGTTACAAACATTTTGAACTCTTTTTATGTAATGAAAATTTTGCCAAAAACCAATTCTGATTTTTCAAAACTTAGATTTTTGAAATAGAAAATCGTTTTGTCCAAAACTCATCCAAATACAAAAACATGATACTTAAACAACTTGAAGCGTGTTGTATATGGACATAATCCAATATACATGAAAGATATATATATCAATGTTTTTTTATTTAAAGTCCAAAAATATGTTTTGTTAAAATACCAAAACACCAACTCATGAAATAGACTATCAAACTAAGTTTGTTTAAATAGTTGAAGCATAGATGTATATGGAACAAATCTAATATACATTAAACCATATAAACTTGTTGATTCTATCTATTCATGAAAACCAGGATCGGTTAAACCAAAAACCGAAAACCAAAATATGAAACTTAAACAAGTGTGTGTGTTGTGAACTTGAGCATATCACACTATCTAGTCTTTACAGATGGATCTAAAACATAAAATAAATAATGTACTGAAGTCTTCTTGTAGAGCTCCGTCTCCAAGTCGACTCGATCCAAACGTGATCCACCGAGCTTGACTCCAACGAGTGTTAGATATGAACTTTGACGCTCGGGCTCTTGAATCACCATGTGAAAGCTCCAAAACATCTTTGTTGAAACTAATCACCTACTAATATCTTGGTTAAGTATCTGAAACTAAACATCATAAGATTATTAGTAAACTATAACTATATGAGTTAATCATCATCAAAACTAGAGTGAAAAGCCTCTGGGCCAACAATCTCCCCCTTTTTGATGATGACAAACTCATGGAGTTATATATGCATGGATTAAAGTTAAGCTTCAAAGAAGCTCCCCCTTAACTCATGCATAACAATAAACAATAAATATATGCAATGAATACTAAATATGGATATGCATCAACATGCATAAAATAATGAAATGAACATGCTCTTGATACCAAACATGAAGTAAACATGCTCTTGATACCAAACTTGAAGTAAACATGCTCTTGATACCAAACTTTTAAAATAAATTCCTTTTCCTTTTTAAATAAATATGTTCTTAATTAATTGCTTTTGATACCAATAAAAATTTCAATGAAAAAACTTTATCAATAAAAGCAACATAAAAACTCTTGATACCAATCAATAAAACACAATTCTTGATACCAATTGGAAGATAATCACTAAAAGCTTTTGATACCAAAAATAAAAAAAATATCAATATGAAACAAACTTACAAATAAATAATAAACATGCATATAAATTCAAATACTTCTCCCCCTTTTTGTCAATTATCAACAAAGGGGTCCGAGTAAACAATAAAACAATGTTCTCCCCCTTTTTGTCTTAAACAAAAAATAATATCAATAAGGGGTGAAATCAAATCAAAACATTATGATATCAAATGAAAAAAAATATATCAATTTCATGCATCATGATATTAATTTTAAAAAATAAAGCATACCAATTGAAAGTACATAAAACAAATGATTTTAATTTAAATATCAATTGTAAGTAAATAAATCATTTTGAAGAATTCAACCAAAAATTTTGATATCAATTGAAGTAAAACATACCAATTGTAATTAAACTTATAGGTAATCTTGATACCAATTTGTAAAGATTAGTACCAATTGAAAGTAATTTTTCATTAAAAGCATATGATACCAAAAATAATCAATATCATTTTTCAATCATTTGTCAACATAAAGTGTGGGAGTAAAATATCAAAGGTAAGCAAAACCAACTGAATAGTGAAATATAAATTTTCTCTCCCTTTATGAAATACCAAATAAAATGATGCATAAACTTGTAAAAGATACCAATTGAAACATAATCACTTGAAATATGATATGCATTTAAGAAATCAAGCTTAGCATAACCAAAATTTGTGCTAAAAAATATAGAGATATAGTGAGCACAAATAAAGCATATATATATGTATGAAAAATTAAATACCAATCGAAATTGATACTATTTGAAGTGTAAGCATACATATATAAAAACATATGAGTATACAAAAAAAATGTCAATAGTGATACCAATTGAAAAGATCCAATGATATCAATTGAAAACCAAATAAGATCAAGTGTATAACTCATATTACCTACCACCCATTTCATGCACATGTTTAAAATGATTTTTAATAATAAGCATACAAGGCATGGTCGCCCAACCAACCGCCCTTGGATGGAAGGGGTTTCAAAAATAGATTTAAAAATAGTTTAGCGTAATTGAAAACTCTTCCAAAATGAAGAATACGAACTAGTTATAAGAAAAATTTGTAAACTAGTACGAAATCCTTCAAGTAAGGATTAAAATAAAAATATATTTCATGAAAAATATGTAAATCACATGATCACCAAATACTCGAAAACTATAAAGCCCATATCATACTCATGAAAATAAAATCATGAGAAAACAATAAATAAAGTGAGTGTATAAGAGTTATGTGAAACACATTATCATGAAACTAGGCAATAAAGCTCAATATGAAATTCCTTAAAAAAAATGAAAATCATCGAAACTAGAATCCTTCAAGGTATATGTATGTCATGTACAGACTAAAGTATACATACATATCCAAATATAAACGAGTCCACAAAAGTATATGCATGAAGGCAAGTGGCTCAAGGATGTATATGTATAGCTAATAGTTTAGACAATGACATATACATGAAGTTTAAACATAAACATGAAAACATGTACAAAAATGGAATACAAATTAAAATGTAAGAGTCATCAAAACTATACTAGTACATCTAATGAGTACAAATGAGCTTTCAAGCACAAACATATAATGATCTATTTGTGGCTCACTAGTTGTACAAGTATATATCTAAGTTTTAATGAAAACTAACATCTAAACATGTAATCAAAACATGAAGCATAAAAATTAAAATAAAAACTCATATTATCATTCTGTATATGAACATGCATTAGATCTAGGACATACACATTAGTTAAAACAAAAGTGAGAACACAAGATATAAGTCCATATTAAACATGGGTGTCTCAAATATTAATCATGTATGACAATAGTTTAATAATCATGTCATTTAACATACTAATCATGAAACGTCAAAACATGCTAAAAATGAATAATCTAAAAACATGCAAACATAAGGAGTAAGAGATAGTTACTAAAACCGATAGGGCAACTCTCTATGTCTCCAAAATAAGGTGGTCCTCCCACCAAACTCCCCTTGAAAGTGATGCATCCAAATTATCCTCTTTAAGCTCGGAACGCATCTACCTCAAGGTACCATTACTCTCACATCATGCGAGAGCCCACACCTACATCAAATATAATAGGGGTGGTCTTTGGTACCCACACTCTTTTGAGTTCATGGGGGTTAGCTCCTTTCCTAACCCAAACAAACTTAATTGCTAAATTTGAATCATGTAACTTATCATAGCAAAATTTAGCAAGGTGGCCCTTATGTCCACAATGTGTACAAGTGTACACATGAGCATACATCGTGTTATGGGTGTGACTGTGAGAAGCATGTGTATGCCGTGGTTTGTGTGCATGCATAAGAGGAACTTGTTTCTTTCGAAACATAGATTTCAATCGTGAGTGGTTCAAGGCACAATGGCTCAAAGTGGAGCCCAAACAATCAACACTCTTGTTTAACAAACATATATCATTATCAATTTTAGAAGAGGTGCATGCAATAGATAAGTTAGGTGAAGCTATACTAGCATGACAAACATTGTAAACAAATCATTTTTCAAAGAAATGTTTTTATTTGAAACAATTTCCAATTCCTTTGCAATAGAAGCAATTTTTATTTTTAAGGAATCATTCTCTTTTAAAACAGAATCAAGTTTTGAAGACAAGTTTTCATTTTTCTTCAAAATATCATTACAATATTTTTATTTTTCAAAATCTTGTTTTTATTTAGCGCAAGATCAAGTTGGGATTTAAGTGAGTCACGTTCACTTGAAATCTCATCCCTTTCTTGCAAAGCAATCTCAAGTTTTGAAAACAAATCTTTATTTCTTTGTTAAGTCCTAGACTTTTCTTTTTCAAAAGATTATATTTTTCTAACAATTTTTCACATACAATTGATAGTTCTTCATTCAAAGTATTGGATCAACATAATCATCACTAGAAGAACTAGCATCATCACCATCTAATTGAGATTCCGAATATATCTCAAGGGAGTCATTCCCTTAAACCATGTAGCATTGTTGCTCGGATTCTTCACTAGATTCTGAAATACACCTAGAGGGGGGGTGAATAGGTGTAATTGCTAATCTAATGATCTTTTTAAACTTAATAGAATAGTGATGCAATGATCTCTTAAAACACGACTAAGAGCCGAATACCCCGTGAGAGGTTCTGAACTCCTTCCTCCCAATTCCCCTTAAAAATGGGTTAGAGGTGCGCAATGCAACCGTGTTGTATGAGATATGATCGAACAAGTAAAGAATGAAATGCTATGATGGAATACACACAATCAACAATACAAGTAAAACAAACAAGAGAAGATAGCACAAAAAAAGGGTTAGTTCTCAAGCAAATAATTGAAGACAATATAAAGCAAGAGAAATGTAAAGCAAGATGACGCAAGGCAATCGCAAACACAAATGATTTGTTTCGAGGTTCGAGCCACCGCTCTAGTCCCCGCCTTCACCTCCGTGAAGGGTTTCCACTATCCACCGAGGATGCCTTACAAGTTTGGTCTACCGAAGACCCCAAGCCCTTAGCTTCACAACTTATAAAGAACTCCACCTAGGAGTTGTCTCCACAAGAACAAGGATCACAAGAACAATAGTGATCTCCTTAAGATCACAAAACTCTTTCTCAAACTCTTTTACAACACTCTCACTCTTTTTACAACTTCTCTATAGTATGAGTAAAGGACTTTTGGCTCTATGAAGTGTGGTGAGAAAACTTCAGTTGTAGAGTGATATTAGCAATCAAACACAACTGAAAAACTAGCTCAAAAGATTGGAATTGAAAGCTTTAAAACAATTTTTCTCTTTCTCTTTGAAAACAATGAAAACTTGAGGATTTTTCTAGGTAAATAACAAAGACCTATTGCCCTCTATTTATAAGGAGAGAATAGGTTAAAACTCTTTTCTTTACACCTAATTTGACCTGCAAAAGGCCTCCAACAACTCTCTAAAACTCTGATAAAGAAGAAAAAGAAAACAGATTTTCAGACTTGCCCAAAGAGGAAAGAGCCGTTAGGCTGCAGCAGGCTTGGCGGTCGACCGGTCCGGTCGACCGTCGCCTTGCTGGCAAAGAGCCGTTGGGCTCCGGTCGATTGTCCGGTCGACCGTCTCCTCAAAGGAAACACAGTTTCCTTAGAGCGGTCGACCGGGCGGTCGACCGAAACAAACCGAGAGTGGCCTGCTTACAGTCGGTCGACCGGGCCGGTCGACCGACAGACGTGCACAAACGTGCACGTCCTGACACAGGCGCCGGTCGACCGGGCGGTCGGCCGGTCAACCTGAAACAGGGAAAACTGGCAGGATTTGGAGTTGGAAAATTTTGTGAAAAAATATTTTAAGATACTTATAACTAAGTATTATGCAAAAATAGTCTATACACATGTTTTAAACAAGATATTCAATTTGTAACAAGTTTGGATACATGTATATATAAACTTAGGCATAAAACTTAGAAACAAACATTTTTTAAAACATAGAATTTTGTAAGGAAAAATGTGTGTGTGTATCTTAGATCCAAATATCATATACTCAAACTTTAACATTCTATTCTTACAATGTTCTAAGGACTTCAAGGCTTCAAGAGGGGCTTTCTCCACTTGATCTTCAATTTTGCATCTTGAGCCCAATTTGAGTTATCTTGAGTCCAAGTCACCTTCCTTTAGGGAAGAAAACACCTATGCAAGATAGAAAACCTGAAACATACTTAAACAACAAATAATATTAGTACAAATAACTAATATGTTTTGTAGTCATCAAAACACACTAAAGACGGGTGATTGTAACCTTGGGCCAACAATCTCCCCCTTTTTGATGATGACAAAACATATGAGTTATTTAAACAAATAAAGGAAGAAGAGCTTGGAAAGCTCCCCCTCAAATAATGCTATGTAAAAAATAACTATGAGTGAGATACATGAAGCATTGAAAACACAATATTTTTGTCAAAAACTTAAATACCAATTGAAAGCAAACTTAATCTTATATACCAATTAAACTTATACTTTTTCTCTTAAACTTATAGTTTTAATCTTTTTCTCCTAAAACTCAAGTAAATAAATAAAACTCAAACTATAAGCAAACTTATTTCTTTTTCTCCCCCTTTTTGTCATACATCAAAAAGGGTTAAAATCAAAACAAGCAAAACACCAAAATAGAAATATTTTTAAGAATCTATCATGCAAACATTCAACTCACCACAAATAAATGAAAATCTAGCATAATCTAGAGGTTTAGTAAAAATATCGGCAAGTTGAAAATCGGTAGAAACATAATCAATATCAATATCACCTTTCTCATAATGATCTCTAAGAAAGTGATACCTAATGTCAATGTGTTTGGGTTTACTATGTTGATTTGCATTCTTTGTCATGTGAATAGTACTAGTATTATCACAAAATATTTTAATATGATCAAAGTGTAAATCATAGTCAAGGAGAGTATGTTTCATCCAAAGAACTTGTGCACAACAAGCTCCGGCTGCAACATACTCTGCCTTGGCGGTTGAAAGGGCTACCGAATTTTGCTTTTTGGAAGACCAAGATACAAGACAATTACCTAAGAATTGACATGTTCCACTTGTGCTCTTCCTATCTACCCTACAACCCGCATAGTCGGCATCCGAAAAACTCATCATTGAAAATTGGCCGGTTTTCGGATACCACAAACCCATTTCAATAGTGCCCTTAAGGTATCTAATTATGCGTTTAACCGCAATTATGTGAGATTCTTTAGGACAAGATTGAAAACGTGCACAAAGACAAACAGAAAACATAATATCCGGCCTACTAGCCGTCAAATAAAGCAAGCTACCTATTATGCTACGATATAATTTAATGTCTACACTTTTACCTTGTTCATCCTTGTCAAGCTTTGTAGTTGTTGCCATGGGAGTTTTGCTTACTTTAGATTCTTCAAGCCCGAACCTCTTGATTAGTTCCTTTGTGTACTTGGCTTGATTGATGAAGATCCCATCCTTCCTTTGCTTGATTTGGAGTCCAAGGAAATAGTTGAGTTCCCCCATCATAGACATTTCGAATTCATCCTTTATGCATGACTCAAAAGCTTGGCAAAGAGATTCATCAGTAGAACCAAAAATAATATCATCTACATAAATTTGTACAATGAGTATATCATTTTCTACATGTTTTGTAAACAAGGTTGTATCAATTTTACCTTTCTTAAAACCATTTGAAATCAAAAATGAAGAAAGTCTTTCATACCAAGCCCTAGGGGCTTGTTTTAAACCATAAAGAGCTTTATCTAATTTAAAAACAAAATCCGGATGTGTAGGATCAACAAACCCGGGGGGTTGTTCAACATACACCTCCTCTTCAATAAAACCATTTAGAAAAGCACTTTTAACATCCATTTGAAACAATTTAAAATCTTTATATGAGGCAAATGCTAGTGTCATCCGTATGGCTTCAAGCCGTGCTACGGGTGCAAAGGTTTCTTCAAAATCGATTCCTTCGATTTGAGTGTAACCTTGGGCAACTAACCTAGCTTTATTCCTAACAACGTTACCCGATTCATCCAACTTGTTCTTAAAGATCCACTTAGTACCAATTGTTGGTCTATCGTGGGGCCTAGGAACAAGGTGCCAAACTTGGTTGCGCTCAAATTGATTGAGTTCCTCTTGCATAGCTAGCAACCAATATGAATCGGCCTCGGCTTCGAGGACGTTCTTGGGTTCAACATGAGAAATAAATGCATAATGTCCACAATAGTCATGAAGTTTAGAGCGAGTTGTTACCCCTTTTGATACATCACCTATGACGAGGTCCTTGGGATGATGTGGATTGTATCTCCAATCCTTTGGAAGTTGTTGAGTGGGCTCTTCTCCATTTGTTTGATCTTCATTTCCTTGAGCCTCTTGTATTTTAGCTTCACTTCCTTCATCATCCTTTGGCTTGTCTCCCATAGTAGGTGTATCCTCAAAGGTCACTTTCTCCAAGCCTTCATGCAAAGCATCTATTTCTACAACATTCTTAACAAACAAGTTAGATTCCTCAAACTTAACATGTAAAGATTCCTCAATAGTCAATGATGACCTATTGAAGACTCTATAAGCCTTACTAGTACTAGAATAACCCACAAATATAGCCTCATAAGATTTAGGATCAAATTTTCCTAAATTATCTTTTGTATTTAAAACAAAACATTTGCATCCAAAAACCTTGAAATAAGAAACATTTGGTTTTCTAGAAAAGTACATTTCAAAAGAGGTTTTTGTAGTATTTTTACACAAGAAAACACGATTTGATATATAGCATGATATATTAACGGCCTCGGCCCACAAATAATGTGGTAGACCATATTCACTAAGCATTGTCCTAGCCATCTCTTGCAAAGTTCGATTTTTCCGTTCAACTACTCCATTTTGTTGTGGAGTTCTAGGACAAGATAGTTCATGCTTTATTCCATGTTCTTCACAAAAAGTGGTAAAGGGTTGGTTAATGAATTCACCTCCTCTATCACTTCTTATTCTTAAAATCGAAACATCTTTTTCTTTTTCAACTCTTTTCTTAAAAGTTTGGAAATACGAAAATGCTTGATTTTTATGCTCAAGAAAGAAAACCCAAGTAAAACGTGAAAAATCATCAACTAAAACAAATGCAAATCTATTCCCACTTAGACTTTTGGTTTGTGTAGGGCCAAATAGATCCATATGGATTAACTCCAAAGGACGTGATGTCATGATATCCTTAATTGACTTGAAAGAAGACTTAGTTTGTTTCCCAAATTGACATGCGTCACAAACTCGGTCCTTTTCAAAATTCAAACAAGGAATACCTTTAACCATTTCCTTTGTGTTAAGCCTAGATATATGGTCAAAAGAAATGTGGCCTAATCTTCTATGCCACAACCAAGAGTCGTCATCGAGGGCTTTTAAACATATTATATTACAAGACATATTTAACATATCTATCATATAAACATTACTTTCACGAAAACCGGATAACACACAAGCATTAGAAATTCTATCAATTACTTTACAAACAACATTATCAAAAACTACATCAAAACCTTTATCACATAATTGACTAACACTCAAAAGATTATGCTTGAGGCCGTCAACTAAAACTACATTCTCAATTAAAGGGGATGTGCCAAGTTTTACATTACCAATACCGATGATTTTACCCTTGGCGTCATCTCCGAAGGTGACGGTGCCACCTTCATGGTATCTTGATAGGGTTGCAAAGTTGTTGATATCCCAAGTCATGTGCCTTGAGCAACCACTATCAAGATACCACAATCCTCTACGTCGTTGGGCTTTGGAAGGTACCTATATCATTTAACAAAGTTGTTGACTTTGGTACCCAAACTTTCTTGGGTCCTTGAAAGTTAGTGTTTCGAACCCAAACATTATGATGAGATGCACTTAGTCTATCATAGCAAAAATTGGCTAAGTGTCCTTTCCGCCCACAATGTGAACATGAGAACACTCTACCATACATGAATGCATGATGTGTGTGTGGAGTGTGAGCATGTGTGTGTGAAGTGTGAGCATACTTTGGGGGTTTGCCACGATGTAAAGGTTGTGTGGTATGAACATGAGCATGAGCATTATGAACATTTTTCTTAGAGGCTTGTTTCTTAGGGACATAGCCTCAATCTTTTTCTTATCAAACTCACTACACTTTTTCAAAACAATACCTAAAGAATCTATTCTTTCCTTAAGCATGGTAATCTCATTAGCATCAACAAATGGGGACTTGCCTTTACAAGAAGTCTTATATTTATCAAATTTATTTTTAGTGGAAACCAAAGTAGAATGCAAGTCATTATTTTCTTTAGAAAGATTTACAACTTGAAGACTAAGAGATTCATTTTTCTTTTTCATTTTTAAATATTTTTTCTTTAAGAAGTCATAATTATGAGATAATTCTACAAAAGCTTCTCCTAACTCATCCATAGAAAGTTCATCATTAGGAGAAGTGGAAGGGGTTACCTTGCTTGTGCTTTCATTTGCCATGAAGCACATGTTGGCGGTATCAATCTCCTCCTCGGATTCGCTCTCGGAATCCCATGTAGCTTTCATTGCCTTCTTCTTGTGAGGCTTCTTTGAGGTGGAGGGCTTCACTTTATCCGGACACTCTGCCACTATGTGTCCCGGTCTTTGGCAATTAAAGCAAATGATCTTTCTTTCTTCTTTGCCTCCTTGCCATCTCTTCCTTCCTTGAAATTTAGCCTTGTTTCTTCACAAGAAGTGAGAGCTCTTCATCATCTTCTTCTTCATCGTCTTCGTCGGAGTGTGTGGATTGGCTTTTGAAGGCTATAGTCTTCTTCTTGGAAGGAGCCATGTCCTCCCTCACTTTCCTCTCCATCTCATGGGTTTTGAGGTTCCCAATGAGACCAATTAGCTCCATCTCCTCCTTATCATTGAGTTCCTTCAAGGTTGTTGCTTTTACTTCCCATGAAGGAGGAAGAGCCCGGATGATCTTTCTTACTCTTTGATCATTATCAATAGCATCACCTAGAGAAGAAAGTCCATTAGTAATCTTTGTAAATCTTGTAACCATATCATCTATGGTTTCATTTTCTTGCATGCAAAAATTCTCATATTGGGACCGAAGAAGGTCAATCTTAGCCCTCTTCACTTGTGAGGTCCCTTCATGTGTAACTAGTAAATGTGTCCAAATTTCATATGCAGACTTGCAATGAATAACTCTAGCTATGTCATCATCATTAAGGGCTTGAAGTAGTGCATAGTGAGCCCTAGCATTGGCATCAAATTCTTTAGTCTCTATTTCGGACCAAGTGGATTCATCACCGGGGGGTGCACTAAAGGGTTTGGTCACGGCCTTTGCAACTCGACTACCTAGAGATTGCAAGAAAACGGTCATCTTAACCTTCCATATGGGAAAGTTAAGTCCATCAAACTTAGGGGGTGTCTTAATACCATCGGCCATCTTTACTAAGTGAGAATGAATGAAATGATTAGCAATATTAGGATCTTTCTAGGGTTGTTAAGCCAAGAGCCTAGTAACCAAGCTCTGATACCAATTGAAATACACCTAGAGGGGGGGTGAATAGGTGTAATTGCTAATCTAATGATCTTTTTAAACTTAATAGAATGAGTGATGCAACGATCTCTCAAAACACGACTAAGAGCCGAATACCCCGTGAGAGGTTCTGAACTCCTTCCTCCCAATTCCCCTTAAAAATGGGTTAGAGGTGCGCAATGCAACCGTGTTGTATGAGATATGATCGAACAAGTAAAGAATGAAATGCTATGATGGAATACACACAATCAACAACACAAGTAAAACAAACAAGAGAAGATAGCACAAGAAAAGGGTTAGTTCTCAAGCAAATAATTGAAGACAATATAAAGCAAGAGAAATGTAAAGCAAGATGACGCAAGGCAATCGCAAACACAAATGATTTGTTTCGAGGTTCGAGCCACCGCTCTAGTCCCCGCCTTCACCTCCGTGAAGGGTTTCCACTATCCACCGAGGATGCCTTACAAGTTTGGTCTACCGAAGACCCCAAGCCCTTAGCTTCACAACTTACAAAGAACTCCACCTAGGAGTTGTCTCCAAAAGAACAAGGATCACAAGAACAATAGTGATCTCCTCAAGATCACAAAACTCTTTCTCAAACTCTTTTACAACACTCTCACTCTTTTTACAACTTCTCTATAGTATGAGTAAAGGACTTTTGGCTCTATGAAGTGTGGTGAGAAAACTTCAGTTGTAGAGTGATATTAGCAATCAAACACAACTGAAAAACTAGCTCAAAAGATTGGAATTGAAAGCTTTAAAACAATTTTTCTCTTTCTCTTTGAAAACAATGAAAACTTGAGGATTTTTCTAGGTAAATAACAAAGACCTATTGCCCTCTATTTATAAGGAGAGAATAGGTTAAAACTCTTTTCTTTACACCTAATTTGACCTGCAAAAGGCCTCCAACAACTCTCTAAAACTCTGATAAAGAAGAAAAAGAAAACAGATTTTCAGACTTGCCCAAAGAGGAAAGAGCCGTTAGGCTGCAGCAGGCTTGGCGGTCGACCGGTCCGGTCGACCGTCCCTTGCTGGCAAAGAGCCGTTGGGCTCCAGTCGACTGTCCGGTCGACCGTCTCCTCAAAGGAAACACAGTTTCCTTAGAGCGGTCGACCGGGCGGTCGACCGAAACAAACCGAGAGTGGCCTGCTTACAGTCGGTCGACCGGGCCGGTCGACCGACAGACGTGCACAAACGTGCACGTCCTGACACAGGCGCCGGTCGACCGGGCGGTCGGCCAGTCAACCTGAAACAGGGAAAACTGGCAGGATTTGGAGTTGGAAAATTTTGTGAAAAAATATTTTAAGATACTTATAACTAAGTATTATGCAAAAATAGTCTATACACATGTTTTAAACAAGATATTCAATTTGTAACAAGTTTGGATACATGTATATATAAACTTAGGCATAAAACTTAGAAACAAACATTTTTTAAAACATAGAATTTTGTAAGGAAAAATGTGTGTGTGTATCCTAGAGCCAAATATCATATACTCAAATTTTAACATTCTATTCTTACAATGTTCTAAGGACTTCAAGGCTTCAAGAGGGGCTTTCTCCACTTGATCTTCAATTTTGCATCTTGAGCCCAATTTGAGTTATCTTGAGTCCAAGTCACCTTCCTTTAGGGAAGAAAACACCTATGCAAGATAGAAAACCTGAAACACACTTAAACAACAAATAATATTAGTACAAATAACTAATATGTTTTGTAGTCATCAAAACACACTAAAGACGGGTGATTGTAACCTTGGGCCAACAGATTCATCCTCCACAATGTTAGGCGTTTGTAGCTCGGAGGAGGTCAACGTGTTCCACACTGCAAAGGCGGAATCACAGTTAGAAACTAAGCACAAATATTCTTTATTAAGTATGGTTCTAAGTGCCTCAAGGGCTTGTGCATTGGCCTCTATATGCTTGCTATTACCAAGATAGGATTTCTTGGTAGCGGTAAGGAAAACATGCAAGCCTAGGGTTTTTAGATACATGGACATCCTAAATTTTCACATGTCAATGTTGGAAACATCAAACGTGGGAGGTGTCAAGCAATCCATGAGTGTGTGTAAACAATATAAGTGTGCAAATACAAATGATAGATTAGCTAACCAAGATCACACTCCTAGGTGGTTAAACCAAATATCAGGAGCGTAGGCTCTGATACCAATTGAAAGTACATCTAGAGGGGGGTGAATAGGTGTACGGCTAATCTAATGAATAAATGCGAAAATTAAAAACTAAATTGCAACACACTTAGTTAAACCAACGAGTGTAGTCGAATTTCCGGTGAAGGGCTTTGGACTAACTCCTCTTGATTCCTCTGAATAAGAGTTGAGGTGCTATATGAAGCTCTCGTGGTTAAACACAAGTGAGGCACACAAACAATCACAATCAAGCATATAAATATGATATGACAATATGAATCAATGCAAGACACAATATAAAAGAGAGAGAGAGAGAGAGAGAGAGAGAGTTAGAGTCAATGGATCAAACGCTAACACACGGATATGTTTGAGGTTCGAGCACACAGCTCTACGTCTCCGCCTTCACATAGAAGGATTTTCACTAACTTGTCCACACAGGACTCCCACACAGGGAACCTCCGCTGAGGATTTGGGGCAATTACAATATGGAGTACACAACTCCTCTCTCAACGAAAATAACCTCTACACTTAGAGGCTAGACACAACCAACACAAAAATCACCTCACACAAGAGGGATAGGCACTTAGCCAATACAAATCAATCAACCTCTCACTAGAGGGATAGGGCATAAAGCCACCACTCCAAAATCAACCTCTACACAAGAGGGATAACACAAGGTAGGAAGGTTTACAACTTAGTGATCAAAAGACCACAAACCAATTCTTTCTCACTTACACAAAGATCCTAATAGATAGGTAGATATGATAAGCTCAAGTGAGAAAATAAAGTGTTTGGAAATGAAAACAATAAAGAAAAATACTTGAGAAAATCACAAGATAGATATAGAATTAGAGATCAAAAACCAAATCCCAAATACTCTCTTTTTCTTTGAATTTTTCAACACTTTAAAATAAATAAAGATAGATCTTTTGAACCCAAAAATCTTTTGAAAACTTGCTATTTAAACACTAGAGTATAGAAGAAATTTTGCTCTTGAAAGCTCTTCTTAAAACACTCTTGAAATGGGGTATTTATAATCCCCCAAAAGAATCTGCCCGTTGGCAGCAGATAGGTCAAAATTGACCTTCCGGTCGACCGGCCGATCGACCGACCAACGGTCAAAAAAGTGACCGTTGAGCCTGCCGGTCGACCTCCCGGTCGACCGCTACCAGAGCCAGAGAGCAATGGCTCTCTGGCCGGTCGACCGCCCGGTCGACCGGGGCAACCCGAGAGTGGGTTGCCTTCAGTCGGTCGACCGCTCGGTCGACCGGCCAACTGATATGGCCTTGTGCACGTTTATATGCACGTCTGGTCGACCATTCCGGTCGACCAGCTCCTGGTCCGGTCGACCGGTCGGTCGACCGCCAGAGCCTGGCAGACAGAAATTTAGGACTTGACACTGGGGTTTTATTTACCAAATAAATCCCATAAAATCTCTAAAAATCCACAAAAATAAGTTCTTATATTCTCTTTGAAATACAAACTTGTTTGAGTAAAATCAAACCAAGTTACAAACATTTTGAAATCTTTTTGTGTAATGAAAATTTTGCCGAAAACCAAATTCCGCATTTTTCAAAACTTGAATTTTTGAAATGGAAAATCGTTTTGTCCAAAACTCATCCAAATACAAAAATATGATACTTAAATAACTTGAAGCATGTTGTATATGGACATAATTCAATATACATGAAAGATATATATATCAATGTTTTTTTTAACTTAAAGTCCAAAAATATGTTTTGTTAAAATACCAAAACACCAACTCATGAAATAGACTATCAAACTAAGTTTGTTTAAATAGTTGAAGTATAGATGTATATAGAACAAATTTAATATACATTAAACCATGTAAATTTATTGATTCTATCTATTCATAGAAACCAAGATCGTTTAAACCAAAAACCGAAAATCAAAACATGAAACTTAAACAAGTGTGTATGTTGTGAACTTGAGCATATCACACTATCTAGTCTTTACAGATGAATTTAAAACATAAAATAAACAATGTACCGAAGTCTTCTTGTAGAGCTCCGTCTCCAAGTCGACTCGATCCAAACGTGATCCACCGAGCTTGACTCCAACGGGTGCTAGATATGAACTTTGACGCTCGGGCTCTTGAATCACCATGTGAAAGCTCCAAAACATCTTTGTTGAAGCTAATCATCTACTAATATCTTGGTTAAGTATCTGAAACTAAACATCACAAAATTATTAGTAAACTATAACTATATAAGTTAATCATCATCAAAACTAGAGTAGAAGGCCTCTGGGCCAACAAACCTCATAAGGGATTGGACATAGTCCAGGCATCTTGCATCTCGCAAGGATGTCAATAGGAATGCTTTCAATCCTTGTAGATTTAGTGATTTTAATGCAATTTGGATTAAAGTAATATGAATAAAATTATATTCATTAATAAAAGAAGATAAAGCGTCTTCTAATAGTAATTTTATTGATTGCTCATGCTCATTATTGTCCACTTGGATAGTTTTCTCCATAGTTTTTATTGCTATAGTAGATTTAAAATCAAACATACCAATTTGATATATTTCTTTTGATGAAACTTTAAGAATAGACCATTTATTCAGGTTTTCTAATTGTATAGGATATTCTATTAAATTTGCATTCTTAACAAATTTACCCTTATTTGGGTTCTAGAACTTGAACCTATTGGTTCATTATCTTCCAATCAAAATGAAGCCGAATTCTCTGAGGGTTCTGGACTTCTCCTCAAATTCTTCTGAATCACGAGTTGAGGATGCTCAATTACTTCTTGATTGAGAAAGTATTGAACCAAAATTTGGTCACCTATTCTGTACTTATAACATGCAAGTAGTTACTAAACTAACTTTTTTCTATTTTAAGCTGAGTTTATCAATCTAACCTATTGCTAGTCTACAAAACCTAGCCTGACTATCAATGATTTATGAGAACAAATTTTACATGATTTAGAAGGTGCGGTCCTACTATGTGGAAGCCAGATCTAACATTACTAAAATAAATTAATCAAAGTCTAAAGAAGAAATAAGCTAAAATAATAATTAACTACATACTAAAAGTACATAATGGTATACCTTTAAGCTAGAACCATTTTCATGACTTTGATACCATTCGGTAAGAATCTTAATGCCAAGAGCCCTATTTAGGACCGAAGCCCTGAGGTGAACCAACAATAAGAGGAGGCATCCAAGTGATGGCAAAACTTTTATTTTATTTACTAGAATTTTATAGCGTGGGATATAGCAGAAGAAGAGAGAGGGAGAGATTACAAGGGAGCAACAATAGAAATAAGAGAGACAGGGACATTCAAGCGCTCCTCTTCCTTAGGTTGTGCATTCAATATATAAAGAGCCCTGGGCTCTAGCACTTTCTTAATGCGGTAGGTGATTAGTCATTGTCACCTTTTCACATATTCGATTGATGGTTCTTCGAGGCTCAATCAATCAATAGTGCTTCTCTACTATCAACAGTGTCATAACTGGCTGTTGTTTGCTAGTTGATAAGTGAGAATTTATCCCCATCAAAGTCTCCCTTTTCAGCTGACATTGTCGGCTGGGTGATGTCAGTGCTAACGTTAAATAATACTGATTGAGATTATCTTGAATTCTAAAATTGTCAAAAGAGGTAGCCTCGCCAAGAGGAGTAGCCTCGCCAAGAGACATTATTTTCATAGCCTCTTTGAGAGACTTTGCCTTCTTAGGCCTTCAGTTAGGCGAACTTCTGTAAGCCTCGCCAATGGCTAGTAGTATTCACTCTAATCTTAGCCTTGCTAGGCTTTTGAAAGAGGGATTCCTCCGTGCTTCTATTTTTCTATTCCTCCATAATTTGGGAGAGATATTCATCAACATCTGTGACTATTTCAAAATTAGGATTTTGAGCTTCTTCAAGAATAAGATCTATGCGAAATCTCGATTGAGATCCTTTTCTAATTCTTCCATCGTTTTGCTGGAAGTTTTTGAACTACTGATGGACGTTGCATCCATCTTGAATGTCTGCTCCAGTTGGGCTTCCATATATGCATTTTCTTTAATTCTTCCTCAGTCATCAAAGATTATTTCCTTTGTAGAGATTTTTTAACTTAAGAAGAAGATTTTCTTTTCTTTATTCTCTTTCTACTTTTTGTCCTTGTAAATTATTATTTTGCTTAATTCTTTCTTTTATTTCGGTCAATTTGATGGTGTCCTCAATCTTATACCACCATTAAGAATCTTCTATTTAATATTGAAATATTATTCTCATCAAATTTTCTTTTTATCGCCCATTTGAAGATATAAGGAATTTTATTTTCCACAAAAAAGTACATTGTACTTTCTCCTGAAAAAAGAGAAAATTCGTCTTTGAAAAATTTAGAATGGGACTCAATTCATTCAAGAAATTGGGCTTGAATGGCTTTAAGAGTGGTGCATAATTCATCACCAAATTTTAGCCACCATTGAGTGAACTAAGAAGGAAGGCCATCAACAAGTATTATAGGGCAAATTCTAATAAACGAAGAATGTTTAGTTTTAGAATTTTCATAATATAAAAATTATTGAAAGTAAAAACATAGTCTCAATAACTGAATGAGACTTGTTTGTCACCAAGTTTCATTAACCTTGCCCGATTTGGATGCAGTCTCCAATTTTTGGGAAGAGAATTTCTCTGATTATTACTTTACTGAAATTTATTTCAATTCTTTCATTGGGATTTTGTTAGAAATATTCTATCTCAATTGCTTTAGTCAATAGTAATCTGCAACATAATTTAAAGCTCCTAAGAACTTTTGTAATTGTTTAATATTAGTTATTTTATCTAAAAGTTTGGATTAAAATTCAATGCTTTAATTGATTGGAATTATTGTTCCATTAGTAATATTATATCCTAATAATCTTATTTATGTTTGAAATAGTTTTATTTTAGGAGCTGATATTACTCGACCATTTTTTATGGCAAGATGTTTAAATATGTTTAGATGTTTAAAATGTTATCTAAATTATTAGAGAATATTAATACATCTTCTATATAAGAAAGAATAAAGTTAGTGTGTTGAATAAATATTTCATTTATTATATTCTGAAATAAAATTAGTGAGTTGAATAGATAGTTCATTCAATTTTTTTCTGAAATTATGAAGGTACATTCTTCAGAACAAATATTACATTCCATTTGTAATGAACAAAAGATATAGTAAAAACAATTTTGTATTTATCTTTTTCTGTTATTTGGATTTACCAATAGCCAGATTTTTAGATCAAATTTAGAAAAGTTTTTTGCCTTAAATATTCTGTTAAGCAGACCTATTTTATTAGTGATAGGGTACCTTATCCATTTTAACACTTTATTAAGTGACTTGTAATTAATTACAAATCTAGGAAAGCCACGTTCCTGTTCAGCTGCATTGCTTACTAAAATGCAATGCAACTCCATGGGAAGGAAGATTTCCTGATTATTTTTTATTCAAGAGAACCTTGATCTCTTTTTTATAGAGTTTTGAATATTCTTGGCTCATTTGACGATGCCTAGCCTTAGTAAGAATATCTTTTTCATTATATATTTTTTTTCATAGGGTAAGGAACTATGTGTTGCTTCCTATCCCAAAAAGCATTGGGCATGTTACTACGTGGCTGAGTTTTAAATTCTTCTTCAACTCGTGTAATCCTTTGTTAAATTGAATTAGTTTGTAATTATTTAGCAATATTAATTTTTAAATTTCTTCTTTTAGAAAATTTATTTGATTTTCTTTTATGTAAACTTCTTTTACTTCATTTAAAAGTTTAACTATGAATCAGTAATAAATTCAAAGGTAATATTATTACCTTTATAAAAGGTACTAATTCTTTTTTTATTTTATTTATAGGCATTAGCTTCCTAGGAAAGGAGTTCCTAGTATAACATGCTGAGATATCTCTTTTACAATTATAAATTGCAAATGAATGCATACATTTTTTTACAAAAAATTAACATCTGTAACTTTATATAGAGTAATAAGTGCTTTATTATTATCCCTTAAAGTCTGTGCTGTAGGCTCACAATATTTGATTGGTATAATTTCTTCTTTTAAACAATTCAAATCATCTTCACTGTCAACTAGAGCTATAAGATCTTGTATGTAAAAATTTTTATTAATGAGTAAATTTATTTTAATATATCACTTAAGTGTTATTAATAAATCCATTGTTTGCAAGCACTGATTTTATGTTCTTGAGATGATTCAGTAATATTTGCCTTACTTGGTGATTCATATTCTGATTGAGAAGATTCCATTTCTGATTCTTTCACAATTTTATTTTATTTTTCTCTGATTTAGAGAGTCTAGAATTAGTGATTTAGTCTTTCATCTTTAAGGTTTTTATTTCTGTTTTCAAGATATTAATTTCTTGATATAAATCTTGAATTGTTACATATTTTACTTCTTTTTGTTTATATCTTTTCATAACTTCATATAACCTGCAAACATTATCAGTTTTAGGAGACTTCTACTCTTCTTTAATTTTTGTTATTAAATCTATCATTTAATCTTTTATTGTTTATCTATATCATTAATATAATCTATAATTTCTTTTCTCTCATTATGAGTAAGAGTATTAATAGATAATCTATTCATTTCTATTATGAATTTAAATATATTTTAGTTGATCAAGAGTACAACACTATCCATTATAATCTTGACACTCTTATTGTTCTGAAGATGATTCTTCAAAATCACCTATTAAAGATAATTCTGATTCTGGGTCAGATTTAATCATAATTTTTAATAGAGTCCTTAGAAGACCTTCATCTTCGATTTCTTCTATTTTCTTTTTAGTGTAACATTTATTAGCATAGTGGCTTATTTTATCACATTTATAGCATTTTATGTTTTCTAAGATTTAATATATTTCTTCTTATTATTATAAGAAGATTTTGGTTTATTTTATTTTATTTTATGAAAATACTTTTTCTCTCTTTTTATGAGAATGTGTTTGATATTCTTTTTTGTTAATTTTTACTCTTAGATGGAGGTTTTGGTCCATCTATAGCGAATTGGTTAAAAAGTTCTCCTAATTTTTCTCAGAAATTTTTTGAGTTTTTGATTGATGTTTTAGCTTTATGATTACATAAAGTTAATCCTTCTTGAACACATGAATTTATTACATTAACATATGTATAAATATGATATGGGATAATCCCATCATTTTTATCCCTAAGGGTTTTTCTTACCCTTTCTGATAAAATATTTGGTAGTCCATCTATAAACTTGGATTTTCATTTTGGATTATTTAATCATCTAATTGCATTATCCTATTTAGGAAAGTATTTTTATCCCATCTAAATGGGTTAAGGTTGGACAATTCAAATTTTGTTAGAGAGTTTTAGTTTTCTCTCTATGATCTGTAACACCTCCAGTAAAGTATTCTAAAATTATCATTATTAAAATATAGACATCATCTTAAACTTGTATATTATTTTCAAGTTTTATTGCACCAAAATTTCTAGTTTTTGTTCTAGTGTAATACAGCGATCCCACCATCCTTTTAAAGTACCTGTAAAATCACAAGTAAATAAATTAGTGATGTCTCTATAAGAATTATTATTCTGTTTATAAATAGTAGCATACATCATCATTCTATATAATTGATCATGAATTATCTATCAGGGCAACCATCTATATTTCATTCATAAAAAGTTTTACCATGATATGAATTTTGGGTTAAAGAATCATTTTTTTTCAAATAAGTCATCCATTGGAGTATAATATTTATCCAACCGTCTTAGATCAAAGTTAATTTTATTAATTTACTTTGGTCTTATATTGTTCTGGAATGATTTTTGAACAACATCAATCTGAACTGGATTTATTAAATCATTTTCAAATGATATAGAGTCTTCTTCAGAACTCTGAGAATTAGACAAATTTTTGTTTATAGTATTTAAATTTACCTTTTTAGTTGGTTTATTATGAAAGTTATTTCTTCTTTTCCTACTGTTGGTGGATGTAATTTAAATTCCCTTATTTCAGAAGGGGGTTTGATTGGTACATAATCACATTTAACTTCTTTCTTTCTTTTTTAAAGGAGTTTTCAATTGTATAATTATGTTTAATTAATTTATTAATAATTCTAAAGTAGATTCTACTCTAGTTAATTAATTGTTGACTTAACACTTGAATATACACATTTGTAGAATTATGTTGTTTAATAACTTTTTGCAAATTTTAGTTGTTTCTTCCTTATGGTCAATTATTTTAACCAAGACTACTTCTTTTGTAATATCAGAAGTAGCAATACCAGATAATTTTATGGATTATGCACGTGGATACATAGTTCTAACTCTTTTTTCATTATTTGTGGTTCATGTTTTATAGTATTCTTCTAACACATTAAGCTTATTAAGCTCTTTATTAACACGTCTTTCAATAAATCATTCTTAAAAAAATTTATTTTATTTTTATTTAGATACTCATATTAAATTTTACATATTCATAATATTTATCTTTATAATAATATATTTTTCTATAAAATAAGTTTTTTTAAACAATTCTTTATATTGAAAATTTTCATTAAATTTCTCATTAAGGAATTTTCTCAGTTTACTTCCTGGTGTATAATCCATGAAAGGTAAACTTTCATATCTGATTTGTCGAAAAATTCGTATTAGGCTTCTCATAAACTGGATGAGCTATTGATGAATCAGAAAATCTTATTCCCTGAACTTCTGATTGTAATTCTTATATTCTTCTGCTAGTTGATCTGGTATAGATTTTCTAGCATTTTGAGGTGCATTAGAATTTCTTGAAGTAGATCTTTTTTTTGGGAAGATTCCTTTCTAGAATGATTATTTATTGATGACTGCGAGGAATAGGGTGAAAATATTCGTCTTCTAGCATTTGGCTTAGTCTTACAAGTCAGGGTTGTTTGCCCTTGTCTCCTCTGTCTCTACACATACACATATGTGTAAGTGTAGACACACACATACACACACATATACATTTTGAAGCGATTTTTATGGCTAATATAATATACTTTGTATAACCACTTAATACATGGGAGAAAACTCTTAATTCACATGAATTTTTATTATTAACCTAATTTGAGTATGTAGATCAAGATAAATAGTTCGAATCATCTATGGGTGTTAAATTCTCACGAAGTTTAATTTAAGAACCCTTCTCATAGATTCATCTTACACACACACACACACACACACACACACACACACACACACACACACACACACACACATATATACATATATAGACACACACACACACACACACACACATTTGAGGTATTTGTACCTCAGCCGTCAGCTGAGAGCTGACACAGTGACCTAGTCACAGTTCTCACACTATGGTAGCGCTGCGCTTAGGATTTATAACTGAGATTCAGTCATGTCGCCGCCAGTTGAGCAGCTGAGAGAGTCTCTCAGCTGGCGGCTGAGATACATTTTTTTCTCTATATATATACACACATATACATATAGGGTAAAGTATTCCTAGTAAGTCTCCTTAATTTACAATCAAAGGAGGTGACTTAAAACTCCAACATCCCGATTTTTTATACGATCCAACCGCATATTATCATCTTCATCTAAAATATACACATATAAAAATAAAGTGATTTGGAGTTCGTTTACTCCTTAATTTAATCATTCCATTTTGTTCTGTTGTTAAAAAATCATTAATATGAACCCAAAGAAAATAGAGTAAAAAAACCAAAAACCATGTGATTTTTTATATGTGTACATCTTAAACGTTAAGATAATAATATGCGGCCGGATCATGAAAAAATCGAGATGTTAGAGTTTTAAGTGGCCTCCTTAGATTACCTGCCAGGAACACTTACCTTATATATATTTGTTTACTATGATTTTTTTAATAGATAATTTGATGCATGAGTAAAAAAGTTCTGAATCATGTGTTTTTTTTTATTGGTAATCTAACTAGAGTATGTAGATTAAGATAACGGTTCAGAACATCCACATGGTAGCTTACCGTGGAAAATTCTCACCACGGAGTTCTCACTAGAATATTTTCATATAGAGACACACACACACAAAGAAAGTGTGTGTTAAAGAAAGGTCAAATTAATGTCAGGTCATTCATATTAAAGACACACTCTGTTGGAGTTGATCTATATTATTAGGAGTGTTTAATAAAAAATTTCAAGTGTTTTAAATACTTTTTAGTTATTCATCAGGTAAGCGAAAATAGTGAGTTGGTTAGTTTAGCCATGTATAAAATTTGAAATATAACAAAAATTGGTGCGTGAGGATTTTTAAATGTTTAGATTATGATAAAATACTTGGGACAAATGACTTAGTTGTTGTTGTATCATGATAAAATAGTCGGATAGAGAATTTGTATGTGTAAGTCATAAATCTAAGTAATATGTTCTATTTTGTGCCTACTTGATATATGAACAAAAAATTACAAACACTTATTTTTTTGTTTTTAATTACTTTAAATAATGTGAGGGACTAGGCTACTCCTAGAAAGATTTGAGCATGAATCATTCTTTGTCAAATTCAATGTCACACCTATATATAGACACAAAAACACACACACATACCATTTTTTGAATTCCTTGATGGATTTATTTCTTCTAAAAACCAACAAAAATTTTCGGAGTATTCTTATTTAAATTTGATCTGGATCTATAACACTTTGCAATTCACTAGATTTAGATTTGTACACCATTTTTTGAATTCATTGATGAATTTGTATCTTCAAAAAAAAATATATCAAAAAAATTCAGTGGTACCCACCCGACATTTTAATCCCAATTTTGCTTGATATGCGCACGGCCACCTTGTCTCCAAATGATTCCACCGACTGAATGGCCACATTTCTCATTTTTATAATAAAATAAAAGGGTTTGAAGATCACATCAGTGGCTAGTTTTTTTTTGATAGGACACATCAGTGACTAGTTGAATGTGGCACACATCTCTGTTGGAGTAATTATGTAGTTAATTGTTGAATTTAGCAAAGAGAGTTTGGCAACTTGGAGGCACACAAGGAACATATTGATTAGTACCTCGGGGAAATTGTAGGACCATACATGTGTCCATTCATAAAAAGGCAAGGGGTCTACTTTGCATCTAATTAAAAGTGCACTTAGGGCCTATTTGATTGGCTGTAAAGTCACAAGTCATAAAATAAAAATGAAAAAAATTGACTGTAATAGTGAGAAAGTATGTTGTATTTCACGATATTTGATAGGTATGTGAAGATATAAACGGGAAAGATTACTATGTTTACGGTGTTTGGTTTGTAATGTAGAAGTGTAAGTGAGAAAGTTGACTATAAAATTAACTGAAGCAGTCATTTAAAAATTATTATTTTTTATTAAATTAAATCTATTATAAAATTAAATGTATAATATATATTTTATTCATATATAAATTATTAATAAATTATTAATAAAATAAATATTAAATATGTAAAACATTATATATTAAAGGTAATAAATATTACAATAAAAAAAATTAAAGCATAATAAAATGGAAAAGTTTGCTATAACTATTTATTTTGCTTCATAATTAGAAAAAAAATCAGGTTCATAATTTTAATCGCTACAACCTCATCCACGTCACCATAAACTTATTCCTCCCAACTGTTGCAAAGGGATGGCCCCCACGACCAATCGCTGGGGCGGCACAGCGGAAGTAACACATGATCATTGAGCAACGAGAAGAAAAAGAAAGAAGAAGATATTTCGAAGTATAGAAACACAATTTAACGTGGCTCCACCAATCAAACAAATCATGTGTACGTCTACGGGAGAAAAGAGAAAAACTTTATTAAACTTTGGGGAAGTACAATAAAAAATATTCACACCTCTCGTTAAGAAGATTACAAGCCCTTTGATGACCGCCTACTACAACAAACTCTTATGGATAAAGTTTCTCACATGAATCTTTCCTTTTTTATTGTGTTACATTGAGTCTATTGAACGCCACCCAAGGATTTATTTTTAGATCATAGGACCCTCCTAGTCCTATAAAAACTCTATCAATACAAACAATCATCGCCTATAAGGAAAGAAAACTCGAATTCAACTCAAAATTGAACAGATTCAAAAAAAAAAAAAAACCAGACCCGATATTAGTCGACTATACCAATGTATAAGTCGACTAATCATGTCTATTAGTCGACTATACATGAGTATAAGTCGATTAAGCTGTCAAAAATCAGTGACCCTTACTCTCTATTTGCAAGACCAGTTGACTAATAATCGACTAATTCTTATCATAAGTCGACTATACTAAGTATAAGTTGACTTATACTATGAATAACTCTTTGTGTATGTCTGTTCTTTGATCTCTGAAGTTTCGTCTACCTTCACGATGTATTCCAGTCACAATTCTAATATTCTCCCCCTTTGACTTAAATCAGTCCAAGTCAGAGAAGAACCACCATGCTTCATGTGCTCACATCAATGCATTGAACAAATCTCGACTTCATCTCTATCTCATTCCCTCTTCTCCAAAACTCCCTCATGGGGTTCACAACTTGATTAGGCCAAGCAACTTTAGGCCCGACCTGAACTTGATTACCCAACGATCTCCTTGATCCACGTGGGATTTATGAGAATTTGCTCCACTATAATAGTAACGATCTGGACTTTCTTATTGTGCGCCGGTGCCGCGTAGATCCACATGGGATTTATGAGAATTTGCTCCACTATAGGAGTAACAATTTGGACTTTCTTGTTATGCGCCAGCGCCGTGTAGTCTCTGATTGTTCCACAATCTCTGATCTCGAAGTCAAGGATAACTGCAATCTACCAACTATAACATCTGAATTTTACAATATGTAAACATTGCCGACACATTCGACATGAAACTTCACATGGGCTTCTTTAAAAACTTCAATAAAGTCACCTTTTAGAACTGAAATTGAACCATTTTTCACGTAGGCTCCAATAGAGATGAGATTGTATCTTGCTTCGGGAACATGACGAACGCCTTGAAGAGTAGTGATGTATCTATTATGAGAATGAAACTGGATTGTTCCTTCACCAATCACCTTGCTCGTAGCATAATTCCCTATGAAGACATCTCCCTTTGAACCGAAGTATATAAGGAGAATATCTTCCTATTGGAACTGATATCCTGTGAACATTCATAATCAATAATTCATCTATCTTTGTTTTTGACCGATCTGTCTATAACATATAGAACGTCACACTTATTTTCACCCCGTTCAGCCAGATTAGAGACATTAGCATCTAGTTGTTTCTTCTTACGAGTCCAACAATCAGCTCTAATGTGCCCCTTCTTGTGACGCCAGTTGCGCACCAAATTCTTATATTTTGAGTTACCCGTAGAACTTCTATTGTTACTTTTCTCTTTTGAAAAAGTGAATTTGCCCGGAATCATCATGATGAAACTCACCCGTCAATTAATTGTCGATTTTGACCTCATTGACCTTGATAGTTGATTTGCTTCAGTAGATGATAGCTTCTCTAAATCTCTTATATAAAGAAGGTAAAGAACACAGTATTAGAAATGCTTAATCCTCATCTTTTATCTTAACATCTATCTTACTAAATCATTGATAATAGAAGAAAATATTGCAATGCGAGATTTGATACGTGTACCTTCATGCATGACAAAAAGAAAGAGACGTTGCTTCAAAATCAGCCAATTCGCCAATAACCTCTTTAGATAGTGGTCCTGAAGTCGCTCCAACAATGAGGATGTGGTTTTTCTGTAAAAAACTCATCCAACACTTCGTCTGCTAAGTAAAGCTTAATAACCATCAAGGCTTTCTCATCCAACTCCTGCCAAGTTTCTTTCTTCATGTCTTGAGACTTTTCTCCCTCCTGAGTAGTGTTTTCTTCAACCCGCTCTGGGTCAAGATAGCGTCCATCCTATTTATCACCTGCTAAATTAATGATACTATCGAACTTCTGAATATCGAACTTGATTGCAGACATTTTCACGTTGACCTTACTCTAATACCAAATGTTGTGAATGGACAATCCTCATGACCAATCGCTGGGGCGGCACAGCGAAGCAACACATGATCGATGATCCACTTTAAGCCAATGTACCATGAACCACAAGATTAAAATCTATGTTTAGAAAGAAACATACTCCACATATTCATGTATACCCCTCACGGCAAATTGTGAACGTACGAGTCACCTTGCAAAATTTATTATGATAGAATAAATGTTTTCAATTTTGCAAGTAAGTTGTTTGAATTAGGAAAGATGTTAACCCCCATAGACCCAAGAAAGTTTGGGTACCAAAAATCACTCCTATTGTATTTGATGTAGGTGTGGGCTCTAACACGACGTGAGAGTATCGATACCTTGATGGTGAATGCGATCCATGCTAAAAGATCATATTTATGGATGCATCACTTTTAAGGGATGTTTAGGTGGAAGACTACCATGGTTTGGAGACCTTGAGATTAGTTCACATGGTTTGGTGACTATCTCTAACTCTTTGTTTTAGTTTACATATTTTTATATTATTGATTTTTAGCATGTCATGTTTTAATGCTCATTATGTCAAATGCAATGTTAATTAGACATGTGATATACATAGATAGTCTTTGAGATACACTCATATTTATATGAATTCGTAATTTTGTGTTCTCACTATAGTTTAGTTATTGTGCATATCCTAGTTCTAATAGCACGTGCATTTAGCCTAATGATCATGTTTGTTTATGTTTTTATACTTCATATTTTGATTACTTGTTTAAATGAAAATTTTTATTAAAATTTGTATTTATATTTGTACAAGTAGTGAGCTACACTTGATTATTATGTGTTTGTGCTTCATTGCTCAGTTGTACTCATTACATGTATTTGTATAATCATGTTTTGATGATTTTTATATCTTTACTTGTTTTCTCTATTTTTATACATGTTTTTGTGTTTTGCTTCATATATATGTTAATTTGGTCTAAAACTCTTACATATACATATCTGTTTTTCATGTATTATTCATTTGGGGACTCATTTGTATTTGAGATGTGTATGTATACTTTTAGTTTCGACAAAAATACATATACCTTGAAGCTTGTTTAGTTTTTGATGAAAATTAAATTTTTTATAGTTTCATGTTTTTAATAAAAGGAATTTATTTATTTTAATTGATCTTCAATGCCTTATTTTCATGATTTTATTGATTACATGATTTTTATACACTCTATATTTTATTTACTCATAGTTTTGAATCATGAGCCTATATGAGCTTTATAGATTTTTGAGTGTCAATTCTAGTGTAGTTTTTCATATATTATGAAATATATATTTGTTTTATTCCTTACTTGAAGGATTTCGTACTAGTTTTTAAAATTATCATAAAATTAGTTTCGTTATTATTCAATTTGGTAGCGTTTTTTAAACTATGATAAAATAATCTTCAAATCATATTTTTGAAAAACCCTACCTTCAAAGGGCGGTTGGATGGGCGGCCATACCTTGTATGCTCTTAATTGAATATCTTTCAAATATTTACATGAATAGGGTGATAGTTATGAGGTATACATGATTTTAATGAAAATTTATTTTTGTATACTCATATTTATTTTCTATATGTATGCATTTTAATTTCAAGATATTATATTGCTCTGATCATATGTACATATAGATGTTTTTCTTGTATTTATTTTACAATGTTCATACATTTTTTAGCACAAATTGATTTTATACTAAGATTTATGTTCTTAATGATAATTGGTTTCTTTACAAGCTTATGTATAGTTTTTATTGGAATTTTATAAAGGGGGAGAAAAAATTCTTATTTTATCTTTCAATTGGTATTTATTTTCAATTGGTATCTTACTCCTACTTTTATGATGAAAAATATTTTGTTTTAGTATATGCTAACATTTTCAATATTGGTATCAATAATTTTAAATTGATATTATTCTTAATTTGGTATATATATTGCAAAATGGTTTTAGTATTTACCTAGAAATTTGGTTTTACCTTCAATTGGTAACATGTCTTTCTATTGGTATTAATTAATAAAAAGATAGTTTCACTTTCAATTGGTTTCTTTCAATTGATAGTTTTTTCTTGGTATCAAAATTTTGTTTTAAAATCTGTTTTTATTGGTAATGTTTGTCTTTCTTAACCTTTTGTTGATGATTGACAAAAGGAAGAGAAAGATTTGGTTTTATATATGCATGCTCTATTTGTGTTTATATGCATATATTTATTTTATGCATACTCTTATGCATATGTTTTACGATTCTTATTGCATTTCTATATGTTTTATTTATATGCATGAGTTAAGGGGGAGCTTCCATGAAGCCTATCCTTAATCTGTGCATATATAATCTAATAAGTTTTGTCATCATCAATAAGAGGGAGATTGTTGGCCCAAAGACCCTTCACCTTAGTTTTGGTGATGACTAACTTATGAAGTTAAGTTACTAATGATCTTGTATTTATTAAATTTTAATTATTGATCAGGATCTTAGAAGATGATTAGGTTCAACAAAGGATTCAAAGCCAGTTTTGGAGCTAACACGGGTTGATTCAAGAGCTCGAGTATCAAGATCGCACCTAACACTCGGATGGAGTCATGCTCTTTGAATCGAGTTTGGATTGAATTGTCTTGGAGATGAAGATCGACAAGAAGACTTCGGTTTATTTAGTTTTAGTTTTTGTTTTAGATCTTGTGTAAGGATAGTTAGTTTTGATATGCTCAAGTATATACACACACAAGTTCAATAGTTTTTTATTCGGTTTAATCGGTTTTAGATTTTCAAGAATATATCTTTCTTTTCATGGATAGATAGAATCAAAAGAAGTTTACTTGATTTATATGAATATTGGATTTCATCCATATAAATTGATGATTCATATTTACTAAAATATTATTTTGATGATTCTAGTTCATGGTTTCAAGTTTTGTATTTTAACAAAACTTAGTTTTCAATTTAATATCAAAAATATAGATTTATCTTTTATATCTGTATTGGATTCTATCCATACACACTATACTTTAAAAGTATTCTAATATCATGTTTTTGTATCTATACAAGTTTTGGAGAAAACGTATTTTCATTTCAAAATCTAAGTTTTAAAAATTACGATTTTTGGTTTAAAACTTTAATTCCATGCCTCAAAAATAGTTCAAATAGTTTGTAATATATGTTGAATTTTGATCATGCATATTTGTATTTAAAATATTTACATGAACTTATTTTTGTAAAATTTATAGAGTTTTATGAGAATTTTTAGGTATTTAACTAGTTAGATTCCAAAACCTAAAAACCTGTTCTGAGCCTGCTGGTGGTGGACCGACCGGTCGACTGGACCAGAGCTCAGTCGACCGATTTTCACATAAACGTGCACATTGCCTTTGCCTTGGGCCAGTCGACCGTGCGGTCGACTGATCTAGAGAGCTCGCTCTCTAGATCTGGCCCCGATCGACTGGTTGGTCGACCAACCAATGAGTTAGCTCTCTGTTTCTGGCCTCGGTCGACCGAGCGGTCGACCGTTAGGCATGTTTACGGTCGACCGGGCGATCGACCAGTAACCCCAAGGGTCAGAAATCTGACCGTTGGCGGTCGACCGACAGGTCAATTTTGACCTGTTCTTGAACCTAATGGCTATATTTTTAGACCCTTATAAAAATGGGTCTTTGGGGGCTGTTTCTCTTAAGATTTCTAAGAGCAATTTTTCTCACCTTCTCAAGTATTTTTAACACAGTTTCAAAAAAGTTTTTGTGCTAAAATTCTCTATCTTTATTTGTTTTTAAAATTTTGAAAAAGAATCAAAGAAATACAAATTTTTGGAATTCTATTTTGTTCTTCATTTTCATATTTATCAAGAAGTTTTTTTCAAGTATTTTCTTTATTTTTTTTCAAAAGCTTTATGCACTCACATACTTGAGCTTTTCAATTCAAATCTATCTTCTAAGATCTTGTTTTATGAGAGGCTTTGTTTGTGATCTTTCAAGATCACCAAGAGATTGTTTGTGATCGTTGTGATCACCAAGTTGTATTTTTCTTTACTTTGTGCTTTGCTTAGTGCCCACCTCTTGTGTAGAAGTTTGTATTTGAGAGAGGAGTTGTGTACTCCCAGTGTTGAGTTGTAAATTCTCGGTGGAGGTTCCTTTGTGGAAGGTCCTGTGTAGACATAGTGAAATCCTTCTATGTGAAGACGAGGACGTAGAGCAGTTGCTCGAACCTTGAAAAATATCTTGGTGTTTGCGTTTAATCCACTATCTCTCAACTCTATCTCTTTTTATATCATACATTGTTATTACTTGTTCATATTCATATGCTAAATATAGTTTGTGTGTCGGCACTTATGTTCAACCAAGAGAGCTTTTAATAGCACCTCAACGCTTAGTCTAGAGGAATCTAGAGGAGTAGTTTCAGAGCCCTTCACGGGAAACTCGGGCTCACTCTTGGTTACACATAGTGTATTAGCAATTAAGTTTTAAATTCCGTATTATTTATCCTAAATTAGCTTGTACACCTGTTCACCCCTCTCTATACTTTCAATTCCATATCAGTGGACAAGGGTCTGCTGGTGATGGTGATGCTGATAAGTGGATTGCGACTCATGCCCGTAGTTCTCTGTGAGGACTGACTGAGAAATAGGGCATTTTGTGAGAAATGTGACCTGTTCTCTATGAGGACTGACTGAGAAATAGGGCATTTTGTAAGAACTATGACCTGTTCTCTATGAGGACTGACTGATAAATAGGGCATTTTGTGAAGACTGTGACCAGGTCACAGTCTTCTTTTAGGACTACGATCATGATCGCAGACCTCATAAAAACTCAAATATAGGACATTTTTGTGAATATTGCGATCATAGTCGCAGTCTTAATAAAGAAGACCGCGATCATGTCGCAATTTTATAAAGACTCAAAAACATGACATTTTTGTTAAAACTGCGATCATGATCGCAGTCCTCATGAATAGTGCATTTTGTGAGGACTACGCTCATGATCGCAGTCCTCAGTAATAGAGTTGCCATCATTTTGTGAGGACTGTGATCATTTTGTGAGGACTGTGATCATAGTCATAATCCTCTGAAATAAAGCATTTTTGTGAGAATTGTGATCATACTCGTAGTCCTTTATACTGTGATTATTTTAGGTGTAATCATAGTCGCAGTCCTCAGAAATGTGACATTTTGGAAGCGGTACATTTTTTTGAAATAATTATTTAGGGGTATTTTCGTCTTTTGCCACTGATGAGCGCTTTAGCACTTGACACGTGGACGCACATCCTTTCTTTAAAGAAAAAAGGTGGCTGAAGCGAATAAAAATTATGCGAGTGAGTTTTTTTCCTAATTACTGTTTGACTTAGGTGGCTGAAACAAAATCCCCCAAAATAAAATATTAAATATAGTATATTAAAAAAATAAAGAATACTTAAATATTTATTTTATTATAGTAAAATTTTTGTATAAAATATTATTATTATAATAAATATTAATAATATAATATTAATATTATGAATACTAATCAAAGTTTTTTGAAATTAATAAAATAGTAATTAATTTAATTAAATAAAATATTAAGAATACTAATAAAGTAATAAAAATATTAATAATTTACTAATAAAACTAAAAAATTAAAATACTAATAAAATATCAAATATTAAAAAACTGTAAATAATAAAAAAATATTAGTAAATTTGGTATAAAATATAAACAAAATATCAAGAACAGTAATAAAAGTTAAATAAAATTACTAAAATAAAAATAAAATATTATTCAATTTATTAAAATAAAATATTCATAAAATATAATAAACTAATAAAAATTAATAAAATATTAGTAAAATTAATAAATTAGTGTTAAATATAAATAATATAAAACATTATTAAAATATTATAAATACTAATAAATATAAATATAATACTAATATAAGTAATAAAATATAATATTACTACAATATTAATAAAATATTAATATTAATATAAGTGAAAAGTTAACCATAGAATTATTTTTTGAAAATTTATAAATATGAAACATTAGTGAATAAAATATTAATAAAATATTAAGTATAACTGCTTTGTGATTTTTCCTAATTTTTAAAAATTATTAAATTAAATTATCCAATTTAACAAATTCAATAATCAAAATTTTGCAAATGCAAGTGAGTCTTGCAACCCACTTGCAAGTGGGATTTGAGGCCCACATGATTTTGCAAATTGACTTTGCAATTTGCATGTAAGCCAAAAAAAAAAATTATGCAAGTTGCAAAATATTTTATAACTTGCAATTTTTCAAGTTAAACCAAACAGTCCCTAAGCCTCTCAAAAAGATGATATGTGCCCTTATCCACAATTGGATTAGAGAAGAAAAGATAATCTAACTCTTATTTGTTGGCCCAAAGGCCTATCACTCTACTTTTAATGATGATTAACTCATATAATTATAGTACTAATGATCTTGTGTTTATTTAGTCTCAGATTTGTGATCAAGATCTTAGTAGGTGTTTAGCTTCAACAAAGGATTTCAAGTCAAGTTTTGGAACTAGCAAGTGTTGATTCAAGAGCTTGTGCATCAAGACGACATCAAGTACTCAAGAGGAGTCTACCTCATTGGATCATGGATTGGATCAAGTCAAGAAGATGAGAAGATTTTCAAGTGAAGGCCTTCAAGAGAAGACTTGTGTCTAGGTTTATTTTGTTAAGATTTTATTTTTAGATAAAATATAAATGATAGAATTAGTTGGTAGATTGCTCAAGTATTATATACACTCACACACAAGATTTATATGTGTTTTCATTATAGATTTTTCGTTTTGAAAAAATACCAGTTTGGTTTCTTATACATGTGTTTTACCAAAACTATTTTAGTGCTTAATGTCAAAAATATAGATATTTCATCATATATGTGTAGTGGATCATATCCATACACACTAAGTTTTAAAAGGGTTTAGAATATCATGTTTTTATATTTGGAGAAGTTTTGGAAAAATCGGTTTTTCATTTTAGAAAAATCTATTTGAAAAATACGATTTTTGTTTTAAGCTAAAATTTTCATATTATAAAAATAGTTCAAAATGTTTGTAATAGGTTTTGATTTTTACTCAAACATGTTTATATATCAAAGTATAATACTGAACTTATTTTTGTAGATTTTTAGAGAATTTATGAGATTTTATTAAAGTCAAAAAGCCAAGTTTTTAAATCCCCAAAACAGTTTTTCTGGCCTTCAGCCGGTCGACCGCACGGTCGATCGTGACTGAGGTCTGTTGACCGGGCGGTCGACCGACGTGCACAAAACGTGCATAGGTTGGGCCGGTCGACCGCACGGTCGACCACCAAAGAGCTTCTGCACTCTGGAAATGGCTCGGTCGACCAGGTGGTCGACCGCTGGGCATTGCCCAGTTGGCGGTCGACCGGCCGGTCGACCGACCTTCCCAACGGTCGAAAAATCGACCGTTGGCGGTCGATCGGCGGTCGACCGATAGCAGTGCAGACTGCTGATTTGGACCCTAACGACTATATTTTGGAGCCTATTATATGGGGTTCCTTTGGGCTGTTTTTAACAAGATTTGAAGTGCGATTTTGAGATAATTTTTCCTACACTTCTAAGTGTTTATCTCCACTTGTTTTAGATCCCAAATTGTCATATCAAAAGGAGAGATTTTCAAGAGTGTTTTGAAAATAGATTTCTTTGAGTTTTTCACCATCAAATCAATCCAAGTTTTTTCTCACATACACTTGAGCTTTCCATTGATATATCTATCCTATAGGAGAGTTATTGTGAAAGTGTTTGTAGGTGATCAAAGTGTTTAGATCACCAAGTGCTTCATTATTTGTTTTGAGGAGGCGGACTTGTGGGTTCGCGGTGTTTCGAGTTCTTGTCGGGGCTCGGTTTAGAGGTGCGACCTCGGCAAGTTAGTGTGCTTGCGGTGTGTTTGTTCTTGCGGGAACAAGTGAGGGGACTAGTGAGTCCAAGAGTTCTAGTGTGAACTCCTTGTAGGTGTTGCGGTACTGAGTGATTCGGTGGGATCATTTTTAGTGAAAATCCTTCATAGTGTTGAAGGCGGGGACGTAGAGCAAAGGTGCTCGAACCTTGAAACAAATCTCCCGCGTTTACGATTGCTCTCTCTATCTCTCACTTGTCTTTATATCTTGAATGCTTATATTGCCTTTATCTTTACTTGCTTGATGTACTTGTGCTTAAATTGATATATGCTTGGGGATTGTTTGCTCACATTTGTATTCAACCAAGACAGCCAAAGCGGCACCTCAACTCTTATCTGGAGGAATCTTGAGGAGATAGTCTAGAGCTCTTCACGGAGAATCCGGCTACACTCTTAGGTTATACTTGGTGTGTTGTGCTTAAGAGTTTTTAGTTTGCATAATTTGTTTTAATTCCGCATTAATTCATCATTAGATTAGCTAGTCACCTATTCACCCCCCTCTAGGTGATTTCAATTGGTATCAGAGCCAAGTGCTCTTGATTTGGGTCTAACAACCTAGAGTTAAAAATCCTTATTTTTTAGCTAATCACAATATTTTGTTTACACACACATGGATTTCATGTCACCTCCCACCTTTGACATTCTTAACATCCAAACTTGGAAGGTTAAGATGTCTTTATACTTCAAAGTCCTAGGCATTCATGTTTACTTTGCCATTATTAAAGATTCTTATTGTTTAAATGGTAAAAATTTGAGACTAATGCAAAAGCCATCCATGCTTTGAAGAGCATCCTAAATGATGATTATTTATGTAGGGTTGCTAACTTTGATTCAGCTTTTATAGTATGGAATACTATTATCTCCCTTGGCGAACAAATGTAATATTATGCGGGAGCGACTCGGATGTTGGAAGTGAAGCTTCCAATGTATGCTACATGGTCCAAGGGGATAACCCCCTTGAGGTAACTACCGAATCCGAGCTAGATAAGGACGTTGATATGCCATAAGATGAACTTGCATCTTTTTGTCAACAACTCCTTGAAAAATATGATTTGCTTAAAAAGGAAATAAGAATTTGAAAAAGAAATATGACTCCATTTTAGAAGAAAATGATTCTTTTAAAAATAAAGTTGCATGTATTGTAAAAGAAAATGAATTTTTGAAAAATAAGAATATTTCCTTGTCCTCTAAGCTAAATTATCTTTGTGAAGGAAATACTTATTTGAAAAATAAAATTGTTTTAGTGGAAAAAGAAAAAGAAATCATTTTGGAAGAAAATAACTCTTTGAAAAGAAAATTTGTTTCGAAAGGGAAAGAAAATGTTTCTAAAGGAAAAAGAATATTGATTCCCATTCTCATCATGCTTCTCATGCCTTCATTGATAAAAATGAGATTAATTTTTTGAAATAGAATGAATTGTTTGAGCTCAACTTTGAGCCATTGTGCATTTAATCACTCTAAATTGGAAACCTTATTTCAAAGGAAACAAGCTCCATATGTTCATGCACATCACCCACAACATGCATATGCACACTTTGCACGTCATAATCACACTCATACACATATGCATGCTAGAGTGTACAAATGTACACATTGCGGCCGCAAAGACCGTTTAGCGAAATTTTGTTATGATAGAGTAAATTCTATTAATTTTGCTAATAAAAATGTTTGGGTTCCAAATAGTGCTAACCCTCGTGGACCCAAAAGAAAATGGGTACCAAAGTCCCCACCTGTTGTGTTTGATGTAGGTGTGGGCTTTCACATGACGTGAGAGGATTGGTGCCTTGGTGGTTGATGCATGGGATCAAATGAACGCTACAAATTGATGCACCGCTATCAAGAAAGTTTTGATGGGAAGACCACCATGTTTTGGAGACTTAGAGTATAGTTCTTTGGTTTGGTAACTATCTCTAAACTCCTATTTTATTTACATGATTTTACATTGATGATTTTTTAGCATGTTCATGTTTTGAGCTTCATGTGATAAATACTTATTTAGATGTAGTTTTTATCAAAACTTGTGTATATACTTGTACAAGTAGTGAGTAACATTTGATTCATATATTTTTGCACTTCATTGCTCAATTGTACTCATTATATGTACATGTATAACCTAGTTTTGATGATTTCCTCATTTATACTTATTTTGCCTATTTTTTTTGCTTCATGTATATGTATTCTTTATCCAATGGACTCCTTTTATGTTTGAAATATGTATGTATATTATTAGTTTTGATAAATCATACATATAACTTGAAGTTTCATTTTTTTGAAAAATAAATTTTTATGATTTTCATATATGTTTTGAGCCTCATTAATTATTTTCATAAAAATGCTATTTATATGATTCTTGTACACTCACACTTTATTTGTTTACTCATGGCATTGTCTTCATAAAAAGTTTTGAGCTTTATACATTTCGAGTGTCAATACTTATGTATTTGATATGATTCATGAGATACACATGATATGCTTTGTTTTCCGATTTGAAGGATCTTTAACTAGTTTTTCAAAAACTATTTAACTTGTTATTTATTCTTCATTTGGTAGTGTTTTCAAACTATGCACAACTATTTGCAAATCTATTTTTGAAAACTTCTACCCTATAAGGGCGGATGGATGTGCGACCATGCCTTATATACCTATTGAAAATCTTTTATCATGTGCATGTATAGGGTGATTTTTTATGAGCTATACATTTGATCCTCATTGTGTTTTCAATTGGTATCACAATTGATTTTTATTTTGTATGCTTATGTTTTCTATATATGTATGCCTCACATTTCAAGTAATATCAATTTCTATTGGTATTTTTATTTTCATACATATATATGATTTATGTTTATGCTATATCTTAGTTTCAATTGGTATCTCAATTGATATTTTAATAAGCTTATGCATTATTTTCAATTGATATTTAATTTGGTATCAAAATATGCTTCAAATTGTACCATTTATTTGATATCAAAATTTACAATATACTTCAATTGATATCAATATGTTTCAATTTCAATTGGGTTTTGGTTTCAATTGGTATAAAAAATATTTTACCTTTTATTTGGTATCAAAATTTACCATATATTTCAATTGGTATAAAATATTTTCTTTCATTGATATCAAATTTACACATGTTTCAATTTCATTTGGTATCAAAAATTTCCTATTTGAAATGATATCAAAATCTTGTTTATTTACAAGTGGTATCTCAAAATTTAAGAAAATTCAAATTTGTGTTAAAAATGTTTTGATATGTATTGTCTATATGCAAGGGGAGCTTAACATGTCTTCTATATATAGATTCATGTTGAGTGTATCTTGTATTGAGGAGCTTAACATCTCTTCTTTATGTGATACACGTGTGTAGGGGGAGCTTCACATCTCCACTTATGCATTGCATATTATACTTTATGTGAGTTAGTGCTTTGTCATTCCTTCTTCATGTAATGCATGTATGCAGCGGAGCTAACTTCTTCTTTCTCTCTCTCTTCATGAATGTATATCACATATATATCCTTATTCTTAATTTATTTTATTTTACCCCTTTGTTGATGATTGACAAAAGTGGGAGAAAGATTTTGAGTTTATATATGCATATTTGAGTTTTAGCATATATTGAGTTTATGCATTTTTACAAAAGAAGGAAAATGATTTTGAAAGTTTAAACAAAAAGGGGGAGAAAGTTTTTTTAGAAAAAGAACTTTTGGTTTATGCATGTTTCCCTCATCTTGTTTATGCATATATCTTTTGTTTAGTTTCATGTACTTCATTGTATATCTTAATGTTTATTGTTATGCATGAGTTAAGGGGAGCTTCTATGAAGCTTAACTTTTAATCCATGCATATATAACTTCATGAGTTTTGTCATCATCAAAAAGGGAGAGATTGTTGGCCCAAAGGCCCATCACTTTAGTTTTGATGATGATTAACTCATGTAGTTATAGTACTAATGATCTTGTGTTTATTTAGTCTCAGATTTGTGATCAAGATATTAGTAGGTGTTTAGCTTCAACAAAGAATTTCAAGTCAAGTTTTGGAGCTAGCACGTGTTGATTCAAGAGCTTGTGCATCAAGACGACATCAAGTACTCAAGAGGAGTCTAGCTCATTAGATCATGATTGGACCAAGTCAAGAAGATGAGAAGATTTTCAAGTGAACACCTTTAAGAGAAGACTTGTGTCTAGGTTTGTTTTGTTAAGATTTTGTTTTTTGATAAAAGGTAAAGGATAGAATTAGTTGGTGGATTGCTCAAGTATCGTATACACTCACACACAAGATTTATATGTGTTTTCATTATAGAGTTTTCGTTTTGAAAAATAACCGGTTTGGTTTCTTATACACGTGTTTTACTAAAACTATTTTAGTGCTTAATGTCAAAAACATAGATATTTCATCATATATGTGTAGTGGATCATATCCATACACACTAAGCTTTAAAAGGGTTTAGAATATCATGTTTTTATATTTGGAGAAGTTTTGGAAAATCTATTTGGAAAAATATGAGTTTTATTTTAAGCCAAATTTTCATATTATAAAAATAATTCAAAATGTTTGTAGCATGTTTTGATTTTTATTCAAATATGTTTGTATATCAAAGTATAATACTGAACTTATTTTTGTAAATTTTCAGAGAATTTATGGGATTTTATTAAAGTCAAAAGCCAGTTTTTAAATCCCCAAAACTGTTTTTCTGGCCTTCAGCTGGTCGACCGCACGGTCGACCGTGACTGAGGTCAGTCGACCGGGCGGTCGACCGACATGCACAAAACGTGCACAGGTTGGGCCGGTCGACCGCACGGTCGACCGCCAGAGAGCTTCTGCTCTCTGGAAATGGCCCGTCGACCGGGCGGTCGACCGCTGAGCAATTTCCCAGTTGGCAGTCGACCGGCCCGTCGACCGACCCTTCCCAACGGTCGAAAAATCGACTGTTGGCGGTCGACCAACAGCAGTGCAGACTGCTGATTTGGACCCCAACAGTTATATTTTGGAGCCTATATATATGAGGTTCCTTTGGGCTATTTTTAACAAAATTTGAAGTGGGTTTTTGAGATAGTTTTTCCTACACTCTACGTGTTTATCTCCACTTGTTTTAGAACCAAAATTGCCATATCAAAAGGAGAGATTTTCAAGAGTGTTTTGAAAAGAGATTTTTTTTGAGTTTTTCACCACCAAATCAATTCAAGTTTTTTCTCATATACACTTGATCTTTCCATTGATATATCTATCCTATAGGAGAGTTATTATGAGAGTGTTTGTAGGTGATCAAAGTGTTTTAGATCACCAAGTGCTTCATTATTTGTTTTGAGGAGGCGGACTTGCGGGTTCGCGGTGTTTCGAGTTCTTGTGAGAGCTCGTTGTAGAGGTGCGGCCTTGACAAGCTAGTGTGCTTGTGGTGTGTTTGTTCTTGCAGGACCAAGTGAGGGACTAGTGAGTCCAAGAGTTCTAGTGTGAACTCCTTGTAGGTGTTGCGGCACCGAGTGATCCGGTGAGATCGTTTTTAGTGAAAATCCTTCATAGTGTTAAAGGCAGGGATGTAGAGTAGTGGTGTTCGAACCTCGAACACAATCTCCCGTGTTTGCGATTGCTCTCTCTATCTCTCACTTGTCTTTATATCGTGCATGCTTATATTGCCTTTATCTTTACTTGCTTGATATACTTGTACTTAATTGATATATGCTTGGGGATTTTTTGCTCACACTTGTATTCAACCAAGAGAGCCAAAGCGACACCTCAACTCTTATCTAGAGAAATCTTGAGGAGATAGTTCAGAGCCCTTCATGGGGAATCCGGCTACACTCTTAGGTTATACTTGGTGTGTTGTGCTTAAGAATATTTAGTTGCATAATTTATTTTAATTTCGCATTAATTCATCATTAGATTAGCTAGTCACCTATTCACCCCCCTCTACGTGATTTCACTATTCACATTAAACTAAAACATATCTCTTGAATACAAAATTCTTCTCACAGATGAATTGGTAACATGTTTAAAACAAGTTACATAATTTGAGAACTATCTTGCTCACATGACAAAAACTTTTTTTTTTCTGAAAGAAAGCGGTAACTTGTATTAGATAAAGCATTGTTACTCACAGTGATACAAACCTCCTCACCTAATTGAGGAGGCATAGCTTCATATAACTAATAGACACCGACTGCCAACTGGTATCCTATCGCATTAATACTTCTTCTACCAATTTCAGTCTCATATGGTAAACTTATATGCCATAATTGGTCCATCTTGTTTATTTGAAAGGAGTGAGAAGACCACATCAATTTTTTATGTTGCTTGATATAAACCATCTTGCAAGGGCGGTTTCAAATTAATGAAAGGAGGATAAGGTTGGTTTCAATTGTGTTAAAAAGAAACAAACTAATGATTACTCATAGACCAATGATTTGCTAACTAGTGAAGACCACATTAAGCTCTTTTAGAACGAAGAAGACTATACAATTGGACTTTAGTGTGTCTCTTCAGTGGCAATTCGAATTAAGCATATAGAATTTTGTAGGATAGATTAAGTTTAAAGTGTTCTTATAACTAAATCTATGAAAGTAACTAGGTAGCTAATAAATAATATATACTTTGGAAGAGGGCCACAAAAGGAAAGAGAAGAG
>JAVJIF010023583.1:0-44110 GCA_038442645.1 Agave tequilana
AATCTTAGGCTATTCTTGATTTTAGTTGAGAGGTGTGTTCCACTTGTTTCTTTTGAGAGGCAGAAAAATTTTTTAAGTGGAAAAGAGTTTCTCTTTCTTATTTGAAGATGGTTATGCCGTTGACTTTGTTGAATGTGAGATTGTGTGAGTTGTGTGCGATGAAAGTTGTGTAGTCGGGTGTGCCTTGTGTTTGTACTTTTTTTTTAATTCGATATAGTGAAATCTCTACCGAGCTTCAAGCCTAACTCGTGTTTTTTTTTTTTCGTTTAAGTTTTTCTGATAATTTTTTTTGTTACATTAATTTTAATATATTAATCATTTTATTTGTCAGTTTTAAGTATTACCAAGAACAAAATCCTGATAACGGCATTTTTGCTGAAAACACCAACCCTTGGGAAGCCAGCTATACCCTCATTTGTACGGGGGTAGAGGTGATGTGAGCACAAAATCCTACATGGGGATCTTTATCATTCCAGTTGCTATATATGGCAAAGAAAAGGATGGATGGGTTTGGACAAGCAAGGGGGTTTGTTTGTTTTTATTTGAGAGTGCTACTGTTTGCTCAGAGTACTGGAACTGACTCCCTCAACCCAGCACCAAAACTCTCCCCTCCCTTCACCCCCTTCAATCATGGTGGTGAATAGTTCCTTCAGTAATGAGGTGAAATGCCTGAAAAGATGGGAGAGAGGAGGAGAGTGCTGATAAGGGTTGTAAAAAAGGGGAGCTGCCGGCCAAAACCCCACCAGAGACTGATAACAACAAAAAAGATGGGAAAAATGAGGTTTTACAGGTACACACCTGTAGTTTTGATTGGGTCCTCTGTTTGCATTCTTTAATACCAGCTCGGGTTGTAGGGTACTAATGAGAATGGGACCTATCTAGTAGTACTCAGTCTGCTCTCTGACTCGACTACGACTAGTCTAGTCAAAGTAAGTCGAGCTTTACATTTTTTCGTTTATCGGTTCATGCCCATTCAGCATCTTCACATTTTTTTTTCTTTTGGGAAATTGTTAAGCTCTTGAGATGAAACTACATCTGAAAAATTCTCCATGAAGCAATGTGATAACTTCTTGACCAAGTTTTTAAATGAAAAAATACTTTTTTTTTGCAATAAAATTTTATATTGTTTACATTATTCTTAATTAAGTGCTCTCACTGAGTTAATTTGAGCGGCCTGCGTCACAGACATTTAATACTTATTACGTGCTAATCGCGTGAGTAAGTGTGAAATTTTTTTTGTCCACTCTTTTTTAAAGTTTGTCCACCTCAAGGTGGATGATTTTTTTTTTTTTGCATTGAGAATTTTTTTGTAATTTTAACTTATAAATTTTTACATCTTTAATATTATGTTGGAATCCTGTCAGACGGCAGCTGATTTGGGGTATATTTTTTTGGGTTGATCCAACCATATCAATTTGTAACTCATCCCCTAAAATGTGTATTCACAAAAAATCACGTGTTTTGAAGTACGTTTGATCATGTATCTAATAATTCAAAGTTTAACGATTTTTCAACAATATGACTTTTGCAACCATTAGATATATAACCAAACGAATTTCAAAAACATGTGATTTTTTATAAATAAAAATCTTAGGAGATCAATTATAAATTGGTAAGATCGGATCAAAAGAAGAAAAAAAATTAAGAAATACCTCAAATAGCAACCATCTAACAGGATTCCGTCAGATGGCAGCTAACCTACATATTCCCCCCTACTTCTCTCTCTCTCTCTCTCTCTCTCTCTCTACACACACACATACACACACACCACACACACACACACACACATATATATATATATATATATATATATTATATATATATATATATTATATATATATATATATATATATACATACACATATAAAGAGATAGACTTGTGTCATTCTAAAGGATTCAAAACTGAATTCTTCCCACTCAAATACAACCTTAAGACATCCGAATTCACTCCGTTGAAGTTGATTTACATTATTTCAAGTAACTAAAAATTAAAAAATCATATATTTTGCATACTTTTTGCCTCGATCAAATAGACGCAAAATAGAAGGCCGAAAATAGCATATTGCTTAGATATACGTATTTAAACATACAAATTCTCGATACGACCATTTGATAATGACCTAAACACATAAAAACACTCACACATCATTTTTATTAGATTTGAATATTCTATACCGTTAAACTAACTAGCTAGCTATTTTGACCATCCTTTATGCTTATTTGATTGATAGGCAAAAAGTACTCAAAATATATGATTTTATTTATTTACTTGAAATAATTTAGATCAATTTCAACCGAGCGGATCTTACATTCGGATGTTGTAGGGTTGTATTTGAGTGAGAAGAATTCGACTTCGAAAGTCGAATCCTTCCGGAATGAACAAGTGTGTGTGCGCGCGCGCGCGTAGGGGGAGGGGCGAGAGAGAGAGAGAGAGAGAGGAGAGAGAGAGAGAGAGAGATAGACTTGTGTCATTCTGAAAGAAATCGAGGCTGAATCCTTCCCACTCAAATACATCCCTACGACATTCGAATATAAGATCCATTTCGTGAAGTTGAAAAACACTCACACATCAATTTTTATTAGATTTTGAATATTCTACACTGTTAAAACTAACTGGCTAGCTATTTTGACCATCTATTTTGTGCTTATTTGATTGATAGGCAAAAAGTATTCAAAATATATGATTTTTGATTTTTATTTACTTAAAATAATTTAGATCAATTTCAACCGAGCGGATCTTACATTCGGAGATGTAGGGTTGTATTTGAGTGAGAAGAATTCGTCTTCGAATCCTTTCGGAATGACACAAGTGTATGTATGCGCGCGCGTGTGGGGGGGGGGTGAGAGAGAGAGAGAGACAGACTTGTGTCATTCTGAAAGAATTCAAGGCTGAATCCTTCCCACTCAAATAATCCCCACGACATTCGAATACAAGATCCATTTCGTTGAAGTTGATGTATATTATTTCAAGTATTATAAACCAAAATTTAATTATTTTAAGTATTTATTGCTCGTGCATTAAGTAGGGAAAAAACAGACGGCCTAAATAGTGAGTTGGTTAGTTTAACGATGTAGAACATTTGAAACCTAATAAAAATTGGTTTGTAGGGATTTTTAAATGTTTAGATCATGATCAAATAGCTGGATCGAGAATTGTATGTCTAAAAAACATAGATCTAACCAACTCATACTTTCGGACGTCCATTTTGCACCGCCTGATGCATGGGTAAAAAGTATATAAAATACTTGATTTTTTATTTTTAGTTACTTTAAATAATATACATCAACTTAACGGAGTGGATCTTATATTTGAATGTCAGATGTTGGTATTGAGTGGAAGGATTCATGCTCCAATCCTTCCGGAATGACACAAATCTCTCTATTTATCTCTCTCTCTCTACACACACACACACACACACACACACACTTGTGTCTATTCAAAAGGATTGAGCCCGAATCCTTCTCACTCAAATTCAACCCTCCGACATTGGAATACAAGATCCACTCCGTTGTAGTTGATTAGTCTACAATTCTGCATTATTATATCGCATTTTTCACCAATTTATGAATAAAATGTCGGTCTAAACCGTGTTTTGGTCTCTCTTGCAGGTAAATCAAGAGTGTAAGGGTAAATGAGTAATAAGAGCTTAATTAAACCCATTTTAGGATAATTAAATCCGCATTACTTGGAGGCCAAGAAAGGGATCTTCTAGAAGATACGTCGAACCTATACCTTTGTTCACGTCAGACGAATATTCGGGCGAAATTACCAGAAAAGGGATATACCAGGAAGATCCTAGAAGCGTGACGCATCCCGTACCAAAACCAGGGAGCTAACTCCCTGGTATGGCGGCGGATCCGCGGCCCTATGGTGGGACCACGCGTCGATTTCGACGCGTGACCCGTCTCGTCTTCTAGATACATCCTATGCCTATAAATACCCATGTAGAGGTCCAGAACGAGGCAGTTTTTGATTTTAGGCTAGGGTTTCTATGTTTTAGTGTAGTGTAGGGAAGGTGTTCTTCATTTCTTATATTTTATATTGTATTTCGTTTTTAGATCTTGTAGTAGGGCTGAGAGATTCAGAGAGAGATTGAGAGGGATTGATGTAATAGATGGTGACAATCTATGTAAAGGTGCCTGTTTCCATTATGTTTGCAAAGAGGAAAAAACTTACAAAAAAAGAGTTTGAGGAGCTAAAATTACAAGTATTCTTAAAAAAGATTACAAGTAGATCTCCTCAGAGATTCTGGAGAAGTGTGCCGATAGGAGTCTGGTCAGCGCGCGACCACTTTGTCCCTTTAACGATGCGAGCGATGAGATTCCCTTCTCGCCTGGTTCCGGGAATCAGAGAATAGAAGGTTGGTAGAACCCTCTTGCTGCTTCTCAAATCGCCTTCAATTAGGAATTCCTTCTCGCCTGGTTCCGGAGATTCCTTGAGAGGAAGGACGACGTTGGGTATCAACACCCTGCATAGAGAAAGCAATTCTATAAAAGATCTCTGAATTCGAGAGCACACGGTGCTTTTTGAAGAAGTCTCTGCTTGTGGAGTCTTCTCAGAAAATCCAGCCCTATTTCTGGAGATCGTCCTCCTCTCCTTGTACCCCTGGTGGGTATTTATAGGGAGAGCAAGGGTTAATCGCCTTGAAAATATAAAAACAGATTGAATCGAATCTGTTTGAATCCGGAAAGTAGCCTTGCTGCGAGGCTAAGATCAGCTTCTGCGAAGCTAGAATTGGACGGTCGGTTGATCTTCTTGATCCTTTCCATATTGTTGGAGGATTTTCCCTGATCTTCTTACTCGTTTTAGAAGAGTCAAGAGATTGTGGCAATCAAACTGCCAAATTTGATCTCTGATTTGATCTTGATTGGATTTGATCTGATTGGATCCGATCTCATCCGGAGATTTGATTGGTCAAAGGTTGACCATAGCAGACCAATGGCGGAGCTGCCCGCATTGAGCTCATAGCGGAGCTAGAGGCAGCTTCTGGCGAAGTCCGAAAGAAACCCTTTGGCGGAGCTGGAAGTCCTCTGTGGCGAAGTTGCGAGTTAGCTTCCTGGCGAGGCTTCGAATGGCTTCGAGGCGAAGTCGAGTGATATTAGCCTCTCAAGCGAGGCTATCCCTTTGGGCTCATGCGATGCTAAGTGCTAGCATCTTAGACCTGCTGAGGTCTGTTTAGAAACAATCCGGGTTCACTGTATGCTTGTTGGATCAGTGGAGTCCAAGCTGCTTCCTTGTCCTCGGAGATGGGTGAAAACTGGTCTTCAGCTCGTCTGTCACTTGTCTTTTGTAAATGTCACAAGTTTAGACATTGTTCGGACCAATAAGAATCTTGTCTTTTTTAAGTGTCAACAAGACCCCCTTCAAAGTTTTCGAAAGTCTGCAATGGCTCAGACTTCGAAATACTTTGAACTGTTTTGATCGGTGGAGAATGAACATCGCCATAATGGTTGAGTTCAGCTTCGCTTTAAATCCTGCTTTGGGATGTAGATTCGCCGAAGAATTGCACAGAGGTTCGTGACTCTGAGTAGCTTCGCGTGCGGGTAACTCCGCATCTAGGCTCCTGGAGATACGTTCGCCCTGGAGCGTTTGTCGCTTTCCCGAGGCCAACTGCCGGGCCAGTTCGAGGAGGATTACTCCTTTCTTCGTGCTGATCGAGGGAGATATTCTCTAATTTGCATGCTTCCAAGGGAGGATATTCCCTTTCTTCAAGGCGCAATAAGTGCCTTTATGAGGGAGACGTTTCTCCCTTTGCACGGTTCCAAGGGAAACCGTCCCTTTTCTCAAGGCGCAGTAAATGCCTTAAATGCGCTCGTGCTTCCACGCTTGAGGCGGCAGCGCTCAGGCCATGGGGCCTTTAAATAGGGACACTTGAGGTCCTCTGAAGAGAGAAATGATCTGCTCTTCCCCTCTTCTTTGTTGAGAGAGATACTCAGATCTCTGAATTAGTGGGAATGCCCACTCTGGTCATTCTCCGGCCAAGGACCGGTAAGTCTTGATCATTCAACGACTTCACCGATTTTAGGGGATTCATCTCCCTTAATTAGCTTTAACAGCTGTTTCAGGGATTAATTTCCCTTACTCTTCATCTTGCAATTGACTGGTCTGCAGAGAAGGATTTTGACATAGCTTCCGCAACGAAGCTATCATTCTGACTTGATCACAAAAAGATCATTGTATGTTAAGTCCGCTACACAGGCAGAACTAGGGACCTGGTATCTTCAAGGTTGAGCCAGTCTTGCCATATAGGTGAGGCTAAGACTGTATCCTATAGGATCAGTCTGGCTTAGCCATATAGGCGAGGCTAGGACTTGGCGTTTGCTGAGCTAGCCCATCACTGTTGTGCGAGCGAGGCTTATCCTCTGCTTTAACTGAAATCGGATTGCTTTGCCCCAAAGAATTCGGCTTTAGCGCTTTTGCAGTGTCTTCTGTGTTTAACTGCTAACTTGCTCCAATTTTGCATTGCAGTGAGCTATGTTCGCCGATCTTGTGTCTTGATGAAAGAGACCAAAAAGTTGCCTTATGCTTCCCCAATTGAAGCTTTACTTTTAAGCAGGAGGAACAACTTGGGACAGCTGAAGTGTGTCCCAGAGGCTGTTGGCAGCCTCTTATCCGAGATGATTCGTTCTGAGGTGAGGCTGGTGGCCGCTTCGTTGGAGATGATCCGCTTCGGGAAAGCGGACGTCACACCTGTGAGATCACTGACATCACTACCAATTCCCATTATAGGTGATCTATCGTGTTGGCAGCGATAAGTTCATTGCCAATTTTCATCAAAGGTGATCCAGCTTCCTGGTGGCAAATTATGGCCATGTCCTCGTGGCACAACTGGTTATGGCCTTGTGCAGGAGGAAGGCCTTTCGTGTCTAGTTGGTCTGGCTTGAAAGCGGATAAAACCACTTGTATGCCTTTTGCGCAAATGATCTTGCTGAGCAACTGAATCTGTTGTATGAAATATAACTTTGATGTAGTATCAATGAACCTTTCCTTTTAAATCAATGAAAGTTCATTTTCTGCTCATCTGATTTTTGCCTGCCTTCATTGAGAATTTGGCCATAGCGGGGCTAAACTTTGTGCAGAGTTAAGGACAGGGTCCTTTTTGAATGAGCTTCGCACGATGCTGGCATATCGGCGAACTATGCCTTTAGTGGGCTAAGGCAATCTTTTTGACGAAGTTCTTGATGAACTTGTGTGAAGTCCGCACTTCGGCTCATTGGCGAGGTTAAGCCTTAGTGGCTGAATCAGCGCTTCTCGGGAAGGCGCTTTTAGGCGGCGTTTCGAATTAATTTGAAACGACGGCCTGTACTGTTTACGAGGCGTCGTTTCAGGCACTGATTGGCCTATAAAAGCCCGATCGGACTGAGAAAGAGCAGATCTCTTCTTTCAGAGAACTTTTGACTCTTCTTCTCCTCTTTCTTCTTTATTCAGAATGCTTTGAGAACTTTCGCAGCTCTTCAATGGCGCCCAAGAGACGAGCGGGAAAAGAAGTGGCAACTTCTGCAGCGGAGGGTCCTTCTCCTCCCCGGTTATCGAACGACCAATTGCTGGTAAGGGACTTCCCCTTTTGATTAGAGCCGATATTTGGCTATCTTTGGATGAATCCAGAACGATCGAGTATAATCTGTTATTGTTAGGGAATCCATTTCCCTGAATTTCCCTTATTCTCTTGGACAGGGATCTAAGAACTGAACAGTTCTTCTTTAAGCTTCCGTGCGAAGCTATCACTTGGGCTGTTTTCATCCTGTTGAACAACAGGATACGGATCTGTCCCTTCAATCGTGGCCGTAAAGGATTAATGACCATAATGCCCTTTTGACGAAGTTAGCCCTTAGGGCTATACCATTTTCTGCTTAAGCGAAGTTAATGCTTGGGCATTTTCTGCAAAATGCAGACTTGTCCGCGAGATTAAGCTTTGTTGAAGCTATCGCCTTGCTGGTTTTGCTCACCGGGCGAGACTATGCCTTGGTGAAATTTATGTCTTCATGTTTGCTTGGCTGGTGAACTAATCAAAGTTCGTCTTGTTCTTGCAGTGCACTATACTCCTGGTCCTTCAAACAGCCTATTCGGGATGACCAGGGAGTTGATGGCAATATCAGCTTGCAATTTCAAGGGCAAGCTTCTCTGTTTAGCGAGCGAAGCTCCATCGTTCGGGACACGCTTATTCATAGTGGTGATCAATATACCACGAGGAGTATCCTGACCACAGCTCCTCTTGAAGACATTGACCGTCAGACTATAGGAAGCCTGACTTCATGTTTGGGGACGCCGCGCCAGATCCTGATCACCAACTACATGCAGGAGAAGGGCAATGGATCTTCCAGTTGGACAATGAGAAGTTTTACCTTCCATCCAACAAGCAGCATTTCTCTCCGTCTTCCTTCCAGTGTGTGACACAGGCTGGTGGATTCTCTGAGGTTACCTCTCTACCAGAAGTGGCTGAGGTTGAGAACGACTATATAGGTGACCTCGTCGATAGCTTTTATAAAGGCTTAGGGCGAACTATCGACCTGGTTTTGAAGGGCTCGACTATGCCGTTCTCAAAGTTAAAGGTGGTCCTCTCCCGTGGCATCGAAAGTATTCGGGATTTTGAGGGGTATCACCAGGCTACTGCTTTGGAACTCCTGGTGGATGAATTTGAGAAGGATGTAGAGGAATGGCGCCGTCTCCGCTGTTTGGACCTGGAGTCTTTAGTTGATGAGCGGTTTGCGCGTCTTGTCGCTCAAAAGCACGAGGTCCGGCTTGCCGCTCAAGAGGCTGCTAAGGCTATCTCTTCTGACTTGAAATCCTTGGAAACAAGGCAGGCAGAGGTCGGAAATGCGATTGACGCCTCCACCAGTGCTCTTCTGACGCTGAAGGCAAGATTGGGAAGGCTGAGGAAATGATCTGGAAAGCAAATCTTATTTTATCCAAGGCTAAACTGGTACGTCTTGAAGAAACTGCGCGGCTTGAGCAGCTTAAGGCTCAAAATGAAGAGCTCTCACAGCAGGGATTGTCACAGAGGGCAACTTTGGTGGAGGTTGAAGCTCGTCTGACCCAGGCAATGGATTTCAATGAGGCCGAGCTGAGGTCGCAAGCGCTTTCCCAGGCTGCTAATGACAGGAGGACGAGGCTGGACTCCCTTGGAGGGCGGCTCAGGTCTTACAGCGTGCGCCTGTAGCTCCATGTACTTTATCCTTTTGGAATGAATGAAAATTTTTTCTTCTTTTGTCGAATCTCCAATCTTGTTCTTCTTTTTGAATTGCGATTCCAAATTGTATTGCAATTTCTTGAGAACATAGTTCTTGTTGGGTTGGATGATGAGACTTGGCTATCTGTCAGTTCAGAGGTCGCGATGACATAACTGGTTGAGACGCCACCAGGCCCGAAACCGGTCCTTGTCGGATCGAAAGATGAGACCTGTCTTTTGTAAATGTCAACAGGGCTCAGAATTGAGACTTACCTGTCTGCTGGTTCAGAGGTCGCAATGATATAACCGATTGAGACGCCACCAAGCTTCAAAAATTGGTGATACTTGTCTTTTGTAAATGTCAACAAGTATCGAGACCTGTCTTTTGTAAATGTCAACAGGGCTCGGAATTGAGACTTAGCTGTCTGCTGGTTCAGAGGTCGCAATGACATAACCGATGAGACGCCACCAAACTTCAAAATTTGGTGATACTCATCTTTGTAAATGTCAACGAGTATCGAGACCTGTCTTTTGTAAATGTCAACAGGGCTCGGAATTGAGACTTAGCTGTCTGCTGGTTCAGAGGTCACAATGACATAACCGATTGAGACGCCACCAAGCTTCAAAATTTGGTGATACTCGTCTTTTGTAAATGTCAACGAGTATCGAGACCTGTCTTTTGTAAATGTCAACAGGGCTCGGAATTGAGACTTGTCTTTTGTAAATGTCAACAAGCTCAAAATTGAGACTTGGCTGTCTGCTGGTTCAGAGGTCGCAATGACATAACCGATTGAGACGCCACCAAGCTCAAGGTTGGTGACACTTATCTTTTGTAAATGTCAATAAGTATCGAGACCTGTCTTTTGTAAATGTCAACAGGGCTCGGGGTTGAGACTTGGCTGTCTGCTGGTTCAGAGGTCGCAATGACATAACCGATTGAGACGCCACCAAGCTCAAGGTTGGTGATACTTATCTTTTGTAAATATCAATAAGTATCGAGACCTGTCTTTTGTAAATGTCAACAGGGCTCGAGTTGAGAGTTGGCTGTCTGCTGGTTCAGAGGTCGCAATGACATAACCGATTGGGACGCCACCAAGCTCAAGGTTGGTGATACTTATCTTTTGTAAATGTCAATAAGTATCGAGACCTGTCTTTTATAAATGTCAATAGGTCTCAGGGTTGAGACTTGTCTTTTGTAAATGTCAACAAGCTCAAAATTGAGACTTGGCTGTCTGCTGGTTCAGATGTCGCGATGACATAACCGATTGAGACGCCACCAAGCTCAAGGTTGCAATGGAGTTTGGGAAAAGTCTCATTTTCACGGGGAGAAACGAGGGAATCACTGTCATAGGTTTAATGTTAACGTAACAGCGAAATGTATATGTGGTCTTACCATCCTATGGATGAGAATTGGTAAGTGACTTTGGAGGTCTCGTTCTCACGGGGAGAAACGAGGGAATTGCTGTCATAGGTTTAATGTTAACGTAACAGTGGAATATATTTGTAGCCTTACCATTCTATGGATGAGAATTGGTAAGTGACTTTGGAGGGGGGGAATCAAATGGGAACTGGTCCCTTAGGATTTTTAGCAAATCCCCAGCTGTCAACGGATTTGATATGCCTTTACCAACTACCGTTTGGGTTGGGCTAGCCATGCTATTCCCCTCAGCATGATGAGTTGTCGAGGACTTATGTTGGGCTTAAAGGCCAACATTTTCCTCTGTCCTTAATCGTTAAGGATGTTGGATCGTCTGGTTAACGTATGTGTAACCTTAATTCTCCTTTAAGACAACCAGTGTATGGCCAGGTTCCTACTGGTTTATGGTTGTATGGTCTCGCTTGGAGGAAGAGAAAGGCTCTCTTTTGTGTGTACTTTGGACACGAAGATCTTGATCAGAGGTGTAATGTTAACTTGATCATGAGAAGGATCCTTGATTAAGGATAATACTTCTTTAAGAACTTGCACTGATCGGCATCATGAGTAGGTCGCCATCTGAAGTCATGAGGCGGTATGCTCCATTTGAATAGACTGTTTCTATTACAAACGGTCCTTCCCATTTAGGCTGAAATTTGCCCTTGATTTTGTGCGTCATAATCATCGGTCGTCTGACGGCTAAAACCAGGTCTCCTTTCTGGAAGACTCTCTGTTTGACCTTCTTATTGAAGGCTTTTGAGATTCGAGCTTGATATAGCTCAATATGTTGCTGGGCTTGAAGTCGCTTCTCATCTAGGGCTTCGAGCTCTTGAAGACGTAACCGATCATTGTCTTCTGATGTGATTTTAGTGGTCAGAGCTACTCGCAATGACGGCATCTGTATTTCCAATGGGATGATTGCTTCACACCCATATACCAAGGAAAAAGGCGTATTACCTGTCGATGTTCGAACCGTGGTCCGGTAGGCCCAAAGACATTTGCCAAGCTGTTCGTCCCAATCTCACTTGTTCGAGGAGACGAATTTCTGAGTAGCTTGATGATCGTTTTGTGAATGCTTCCGCCAAGCCGTTAGCGGCGGGATTATAGGCAGTAGAAGCCACATTCTGAATTCGGTATTTATCGCAGAACCGATAGAATACTTGGCTTATGAATTGGGGACCGTTGTCGTGGATGATCCGCCTAGGGACACCAAATCGATGGATGACATGGTGCTTGATGAAATTAACCACATTAGAGGTTTTGACTTCAACCAGTGGTATAGCCTCTGCCCACTTTGAAAAGTAGTCAGTTATTGCCAGGATAAACCGGTGACCTTTTGTTGAAGAGGGGCTGATTGGCCCTACGACATCAATTCCCCATGCTTCAAATGGCCATGAAGCAATAGTTGGGTGGAGCAACTCCGAGGGCTGGTGTATGAAGTCCGCATGAATCTGGCATGCTTTACACCTTCGTGCATATTGGATGGCATCGGCTATCATGGTCGGCCAATAGTATCCAAGCCTATGCAACCTGTCTTTAAGCTTTGGACCTGGCTGATGAGCTCCGCAAATGCCGTCGTGTGCTTCTCTAAGCACTTCCTGTGCCTCTGAATTGGACAGGCAACGGAGGAGGACACCGTCATATGAACGACGGTAAAGTGTCTTCAGAATTGGATCGTAGTAGAAACGGAGAGACCTTCGTCTGATAGATGCCGTTCCTTTAGGATCGTCTGGCAGTAGACCATGTAAGGCATAGTCGATGAGAGGAAATCGCCAATCTCTCGGCTCAAGATCCGTTGAGATATTATAGACCCCTCGGGTTCTTAGCATGTGCTTGGAGCATATAAGATGTCGAGTTGCGACTGTGAGGTGATACTCGGTGTCGGCTGGCAAGGCTAGTGTCGTTGCTAATGCAGCAAAAGTGTCCACCTTGGTGTTTTGAGATCGAGACACGTGTCCGATGTAGAAACCTTCAAATAGGTTGGCCAATTCAACGGCCGTATGGTAATAAGGCACCAAGTCTTCGTGGCGAACTTCATATTCGCCTTTAACCTGATTGATAATCAGTTTTGAATCGCCATAGGCTTCGAGGTAACGTACCCCCATTCCATGGGCAAGTTGAAGACCGATGAGCAGAGCATTATATTCTGCTACATGTTGGAGCATGATTCTGTCAAAGAAAATGCTCTGGGAAGAACATGGTTTGCGGGGAGATAAACACAACCCCCACTCCGGCAATAATCTTGCCTTTAGGGCCCATTCGCGATGCTCCATCGAAGAACATCTGCCACACTTCCTCTTCTGAGGTTGCATAAGACTCGAAGACTTCATCAGGGATATCTTCGTGAAGTTTTGAATGTTCCGGAACTGGATGAGCAGCCAAGAACTCTGCAAGGGCCTGACCTTTAACCGCCTTCTGAGGGGTGAAGATCATATCGTATTGAGATAATAAAAGTGCCCACTTAGCCAATCTTGAATTCAATGATCCTGGCTTCATCATAAGGAGACGCAATGGGTTTACTCTGGAGATGACATGTATGGTCTGGCTGACCAAATAATGTCGTGTCTTCTGAACAGCGAAGACGAGAGCTAAACACTCTTTCTCGATAGGGTTGTAGCGAGATTCCGCTCCTATGAGAGTTCTGCTTAGATAATAAATGGCCTGCTCGTGGCCATTGTCGTCCTTTTGAGCGAGAAGGGCACCGAGGGAGTAGTCCAGAGCTTTTACATAGAGCAAAAACGGTTTCCCTGATGTAGGGGCCACTAAGACTGGAGGCTTTGTGAGGTACCTCTTGATGTCTTCATAAGCTTCCTGGCAAGCTTGATCCCATACGAAGGAAGCACCCTTTTTCATGAGTCGGGTGAACGGTTGACAGCGGCCTGAGAGATTTGCGATGAATCTTCTAATATAAGCCAGTCTATCTTGCAAGCCTCTGAGCTCTTTGAGATTCCTCGTGGATGCATGCTCTGGATGGCTTTGACTTTGTCTGGGTCAAGATGAATCCCTTTTGATGTGACAATAAACCAAGGAACTTGCCACTTGACACTCCCAAGAAGGATTTTGTCGGGTTCATTTTCAGTTGATGAGCCCGCATTATGTCGAATATCGTTCTCAGGTCGCGAAGATGTTCATTCTTGTTGCGGCTTTTGACGGCAATGTCATCAACATAGCACTCCACCGTTTTTCGGAGATGATCGCGGAAGATCGTACTCATTGCCCGCTGATAGGTTGCTCCGGCGTTCTTCAGTCCGAAGGGCATTACAGTGTAGCAGTATACCCCCAATGGTGTTCGGAACGAAGTATGCTTCTCATCGTCGGGATACATCTTAATCTGGTTGTACCCTGAAAAGCCATCCATGAAAGACATCCTTTCGAATCCACATGTGTTGTCGATCATGACGTCGGTGATGGGTAGCGGGAATTCGTCTTTAGGACAGGCCGTGTTGAGATCATGATAGTCGATGCAGATCCGCATTTTCTCGTTCTTTTTGAGGACGGGGACGTGTTGGCTACCCAATCTGGATGTTGTTCCTCCCGGACGAAGCCACATGAAATAAGCTTGTGAACTTCGGCTTCAATAGCTTCCATAATGTTCGGGCGAAACCGACGTTGTTGCTGCTTGACTGGCTTGACGTCAGGCTTGATGTTTAGACGGTGCATAGCGACCTGTGGATCAAGTCCGGGCATATCTTCGTAGCTCCATGCGAAGACGTCTATATACTGTTTTATGAGCATTATCAATTCTTCCTTTTCTATAAGTGATAAGCTTTCACTTATAAAGATGGGTTTGGGATGATCTTGGCTTCCCAGGTTGACCTGCATCACCTTGTCTTCAGTAGGTGGTTCGCGTAATTCGAATCGCTTTTCCCACTGGAGGTTTAATTGCTGGGCCTATGGCTCCTCATCAATAGCTTCTGTAGGCTCTAATTGACTGCTTGAAGTCATATTAACGGTGAGGTTTTCGAACATTATTCCCACACTGACATTTGAGTCCCACTCGGAGGATAAGGCCGAATGTGATGGAATTGGTTCGTCGTCTTTGCATTGAACCGTTGCTGGCGATGTGGGTGTAACGTATCCCAACCCCCTGCGTGTACTATCATAGTAATTTGAAGGCTTCCCTTTTGGGACAAAATTATGCATCAAGCTGCGCCTTCCTTTTCCAAAGTTCAGGCCCATTCCATGCTTCAAGTTATATCCCATTTTCTTCATAATGTGACGTGCCGGCTGCGCGTAATGGAAGAATTGTGGAGTATCTGAACCTGAACTTGAATCTGCAACTGTAGGTCCCGTGGTTGGGTTCTACCGAAGATTATCGGTAACTGCCCTTGCTTGGACGGAGGGATCACCAGCGTGGCCCCTTCCATAACTTCCATAGGTGTGCTGGCCGCACTCGGCCTATGTAAGGCATATGCAGAGAGCCATCTGTAATGGATTTAACCGACCCAATACTCGTGGGATAATCAAAAGAAATATTATCATTAATTACCCATTCACCTTCATCCTCTGAAGGAGTATTACATTGGGAATTATTGAGACATGCTATAATTGGTTCACCAATCAGAATGGCTGGCATGCCTGCTTCGGATTCTGAATCCGCCTCATTGCCACTTTCATCATCGTCTGGCAATGGTTCCTTAGGTATTTCACTGGCCTCTTGATACAGGAGAGCGTCAGTGAAGTAATTTACCACCCCTTTGAATGGTTGCTTTTCAGCGAAGACAGTTCGTACTGTCGCATCATCTTCAACATAATTGAAGCATTGGTGTAGAGTAGAGGGAACGATCCAGTTGGCATGGATCCATGGCCGTCCCAGTAGCAGGTTATATGATGTGTCAGCGTCAATGACATAGCATGTCACTTCTGACTTCAGGCTCCCGATTCTGCAACGGAGTCGGATTTTCCCCAGTGGATGACTGCTCCCGGTGTTGAAACCGAATATTGTAGTAGTGGTTGCGGACAACCTATACAGTGGTATGCCGAGAAAGTAAAGAAGCCTTTTGGGGATGATGCTAAGTGCGGACCCCGGATCGACTTGTATTCTTTCAATGCACGTTGAACCGATATACCCGGTGTAGTACAGAGGTCGATCGTGCTTGTTGTCTTTGAGAAGCATATCTTCCGCCGTGAATGTAATAGCGGGCACCTTGGATTGTGTATGATGACATTCTGGGCAAGGAGGCTAAACGTCGTCGTTAGGGATCTCAGGCATGCATGTCAGAAAGGATTCTGAATTGGCTAGCGCATCCCTGAGTGCTTCTCTTGTCTCTTTTGAGAGGCGAAGGAGCTCGTGTATAGTGATACGAGCTGGGATATTGGCCAGCTGGGCCAATATGTCAAACCGAAAGGGCGTATCAAACCCTTGGCCTGGTGGTTTCTTCAACACGTGGTTGAATCGTACCTCCTTAGGCCTCTCTTTTCCCTTGGTTGGGATTGGAGTGGATGCCGGTACTTGTACTGACGTCGTTTGCTGTTGTGTCTCGTCAGTAGACTTTTCATACTACCTCAAGTATGATTTTCCGGATCGAGTGCCCGTCTGTTGAGGCGTATCGGCTTGCGCCGTACAAGCAAGCTTTTCTCCTTCTGAATCACTGAGGGAAGCCGATGTAAGATTGCCGTCGTCTGGCAGGATGGAGATGACATTGCAAAACTTGCCCTTTGAGTTAGACTCCTTTGAATCCCGCTGTACGTCTTGGACGAGGTCCGGGTGTACCCACATGACTTCTCCTGTCCCCAATGTTAAGGGAACAAGACCCTTATTATTTTGAGCTATAGCTGGAGGATGCTTGACTTCCAACCGTGGCGTAGGGACTGGATAGGTCCCGTCAGGAACTGTGACCTTTGGGGTCTTGCCGAATTCGAGGGTCACCATATTGGCAGTGACTTTCTTCTGTTCTGTCTTCAATGTCAGAACCCCGGCATCAACCAAGGCTTGAATTCTGTCTTTGAGGACATAGCACTTGTCAGTAGGATGGTGAATCATCCTATGATATCGTTTGTGCGCCCTATCTCATTGGGACGCCGAGCATCTGGCAGTTTCATTTTGTTCCCTTTGTGGAGCAGATGGAATATCGTGACCACCTGATCGTCTTTGAAGGAGTACTGCTTTGGAGGGAACTTAGGCTCCTGATTGTTGTAGCCGCTCTTCTTGGCCTTCGACTGCACATCTCCGGATAACTCCACAGACATAGTCTCTTTGCCTTTAGCTTGAGAAGATTGCGGTAGGTCGCTACGCCCTTTGTTGTTCATCCCCCACTTGCCTCTAGGGGCGGATGGTTCGAACTTTTTAGCCGACTTCTCGGCTATCTCTGCTTGTTCGACCAATTCCTTCCAAGTGTGGCTTTGACAGCCCCCATGCGAACTTTCACTTGGTCTAAGAAGTTGTGTCTGCATGTCTGTAAGAGCATTGGTAATGGCATCCCTGCTGGGCACATCAAGGATAAATTTCTGAACCGTTCAATGTAGTCACGGACAGATTCGCCCTTCCTCTGTACTGTGGAGAGGAGCTTGTCCATGGTTACTTCGGTATCGTCCTCATAGAAACGAGAGAGGAACCGAGTTTCCAGGTCGATCCAGGAGTTGATAGAGCCCGGGGGAAGACTTCGGAACCAGTAAAATGCCACCCCCTTAAGGTGCCAATGAATAGCCTAGCCATGATGGCGTCATTGCTTATAACATTACCAGTCTGAGACCGGAAATAGTAGATGTGCTGGTTTGGCGAGCTCTTTCCGTCATAGGTATGCAACGTTGGTGGTTTGAACTTCGGTGGATATGGCACCGAATCCCACTCCAGCGGATAAGGACGGACTGCCCCTACCTTCTTTAATTCATCCCTTTGAGCTAAGGATGCGATTTGAGCTTGGAGGCCCTTAAGGACTTCGGCGTTTAGGGAAGAACCCTCCTTGGATTTCTCCGGCTTTGGCTGCTCATTGCTGAAGTGTTCCTCCTCATCGTGATTGCTCCCGGCATCATTGTCATTCCGATTGCTGAGGAGTCGAGCAAGCATCTGTTGAATATTGTCCAAGGCTTCTTGCTGGGTTTTGGAAGTTGCTCTTGAGCTTCCAGGCGCCGACGAAGGTCGTCGTTAACATTATCAACCATATTGACTGATGCTCTGTCTGTTCGCACCGAGCTAACTATCGCCGAAGAGGCGTATCCACTATCTTCATCTTCTCCGTCCGATGATTGGAGTGATCTCCTGGGCTCTGGCGAGGCTAGGGCCGTCGAGGAGGGAGGCTGTTCATAACTGTAGGGTATCGCCACCCTAGATCTGGTGTTTCAGAAAACACCCTCTTCATGCACCAAGACTTCGCCTAAGCCTGGGCTGTAATCTGGATCTGGGGAGCAGTAGGGGGTGTCAGATGCTTGTCTTCTCCTGCGTAACTCTCGTCCTCTTCCGGTCATGTTGACGGATGCAGAGGGTGGATCTCGCGAGATGCTCCTTCTGCGATGCTTCATAGGGAGATGTACAGACAGCCGATCAAAGACCGTTCGTCGGCCTGGAGAAGTGGCAGGGATTGGTCCCAGCCGGCAATGGACTGAGTGGACGGTCACCAGCTAGCATCCCCTTTGTTGTCAACAGGGGGAAGTAGTTCGGAAAGACACCGACTTCCGTTTATTCGCCAAGAATTCCCACAAGTCAGGCCCATGGGAGTCTACATAATCCTGCGTAAAGGCTCTTTTGGATCGCACATAGGACGATGTCCTGCTTCTTTTATCCCTGCAGATGGGATTAGCACTGAATAGTGCTTTGGTTCTAGCTTCGCCACAAAGCGCAGGCTTAGCGCTTGACGAACTGGAGAGCGGAGCACGCTGCGGTGCTTTACCCGCTACGCTGCTGCGAAGGCAATTAGCCTTAGATGGTACTTTGGCTTCAGCTCCGCGGTCACGGACGCAGTGAGTATGCTGTGGTACAGTAGCTTCGCTCATAAGAATGATGCTGGTATAAGGCATTGCTGCTCTTAAATAGGACGACGGTATGATTGCCGTCGTAACTTTATGATTGGAGCAGACAGGCATCCTGCCTTTTTCTTCGCGAGAGAGGCGTGGATTAGGCGTAACTACGCCTGGATCTTCGGTTGGAGACTTCTGTTTAGGCTTCCATACCCGCCTTGGCAGAGGAGACTTAGGTTCGCAAGGAACCTGATTAGCCACACGCGAGGCTGAGGGGTGTTGGCAGAATTCTGCTTCTGGTTCCCGCTTCGAAATCTTGGTCATGGAGATCTTTCTATGCTTCCGTGCTCGAAGCATTGGGCCACCCCCAGAGAGGACTTCTTCAAATCTTCCTCGATCGAACTGAACCACCAAGTTCTCACAAGTAAAGGAATCAGACTGCGGACGTGCTTCCTTGTTGCGCCAAATAACCGCAGTAGGTTCGCAGAGAACCTTTTCTGTCTCCGCAGAGACTTTCCTTGAAGATTTAGCCAGAGGGGCTCTGGCTGCACCGGCTTTTCTGAATTCAGAGTTAGACCCGAAGGTCTGTTCGTCGCATTGCGACACTTGATTTTCGACAGTGGAGAATTTCTTCCCCAGCGGAGTCGCCATCTTGTTTTCCATTATGTTTGCAAAGGGGAAAAACTTACAAAAAAGAGTTTGAGGAGCTAAATTACAAGTATTCTTAAAAAAGATTACAAGTAGATCTCCTCAGAGATTCTGGAGAAGTGTGCTGATAGGAGTCTGGTCAGCGCGTGACCACTTTCTCCCTTTGACGATGCGAGCGATGAGATTCCCTTCTCGCCTGGTTCCGGGAATCAGAGAATAGAAGGTTGGTAGAACCCTCTTTCTGCTTCTCAAAATCGCCTTCAATTAGGAATTCCTTCTCGCCTGGTTCCGGAGATTCCTTGAGAGAAAGGACGACGTTAGGGTATCAACACCCTGGATAGAGAAAGCAATTCTCTAAAAGATCTCTGAATTCGAGAGCACACGGTGCTTTTTGAAGAAGTCTCTGCTTGTGGAGTCTTCTTAGAAAATCCAGCCCTATTTCTGGAGATCGTCCTCCTCTCCTTGTACCCCTGGTGGGCTATTTATAGGGAGAGCAAGGGTATAATCGTCCCTTGAAAATATAGAAATAGATTGAATCGAATCTGTTTGAATCCGGAAAGTAACCTTGCTGCGAGGCTAAGATCAGCTTCTGCGAAGCTAGAATTAGCAGGTCGATTGATCTTCTTGATCCTTTCCATATCGTTGGAGGATTTTCCTGATCTTCTTACTCGTTTTAGGAGAGTCAAGAGATTGTGGCAATCAACTGTCAAATTTGATCTCTGATTTAATCTTGATTGGATTTGATCTGATTGGATCCGATCTCATCCGGAGATTTGATTGGTCAAAGGTTGACCATAGCAGACCAATGGCGGAGCTGCCCGCATTGAGCTCATAGCGGAGCTAGAGGCAGCTTCTGGCGAAGTCCGAAAGAAACCCTTTGGCGGAGCTGGAAGTCCTCTGCGGCGAAGTTGCGAGTTAGCTTCCTGGCGAGGCTTCGAATGGCTTCGAGGCGAAGTCGAGTGATATTAGCCTCTCAAGCGAGGCTATCCCTTTGGGCTCATGCGATGCTAAGTGCTAGCATCTTAGACCTGCTAAGGTCTGTTTAGAAACAATCCGGGTTCACTGTCTGCTTGTTGGATCAGTGGAGTCCAAGCTGCTTCCTTGTCCCTCGGAGATGGGTGAAAACTGGTCTTCAGCTCGTCTGTCACTTGTCTTTTGTAAATGTCAACAAGTTTAGACATTGTTCGGACCAATAAGAATCTTGTCTTTTTTTAAGTGTCAACAGTGCCTCCTTTCTTCTCTAATGTAATCTTCTCCATCTTCTACATGATGCTTGGCTAATTTTTCTTCTCATGGCAATCTAACTACGAACTACTAACCATCTAACCACTTACTTGATAATCCACATGAATTTAATAGCCTCTACAAGGCCTTACTCTTGCAAGAGCCATTGATGGCTCATGATGATGGATTCTAACATTCTAACATTTCTAACCCACTAACTTGCTAACTTGCAATCTCTTCTTTATTTCATGCTTACCTCTAACCGGTTTTGATGATTTAACAGTAGCTTGCAACTTGTTATGTGGTATTGATGTGTTGTTTGAATGTAGAAGAACCTTCTCTTATGTGCCATGCTCTGTATCGTCTCTTAAAGCCAAGGATTAGTGATGGCCAAGGATCCATGTGAGGCAACTATCACCAAAAGGTTAGCATGGTTAGTGGAGCAATTAGTAGTTAGTAGCCATGAGTTTTATTTTATCTTGTTTTGAAAATTATTTCCAAAATTATTTTCTCATTTTTCTATCGATGTTTTCACCATCCTCTTAATTCACCTTTGTTTCATTTTCTTTTCTATTTTATTTTTCAAACCACTTCTCTTTTATTTTCACATCGTTTTCATCGCCTTCTCCACCTACCACATGCTTGATTTCCTTTCCTTTTCTTTTCTTTCTGTAATTCTTTAACAAAGAAGAACTGTTAACAAATGACGTGAATAGAGACTGTTAATGCTTCTATCGCCTCCCGTCCCTGTGGATTCGACCCGTTGAGCCAATGCTATAACGGAAGTATTGAGGGAACATTAGCACATACGAGCTTTTCATTGATTTTACAAAATACATATTTTTTGAGTGCTAGTTTCGCCCCGATCAAATTTTTGGCGCCGTCGCCAGGGAACGGGAATGGTTTTTGATTTCACGTTTTTGTTAACATTGTCTTCTCTGTTTTGGTGTGCAGGACAATCTTTACAGGTGTTTAACATTGCAGAATAAACACTAACTTTGCATCTCTCTGCTCTTGAAAGCAGGAACCCAGCTTCTAAGGAAAAGCCGCTCAAACGCGACATTTGCCGCACCAACGCGGCTATTTTGTAAACATTGTGTATCTTGTTATGCTGGGATGTGTGAATTGTAATGCTAGTGGATCTGTACTATTACTTTCCTACTTTGATTGCCTACACACTACAATAAATTAAAGAACTAAAATACTGTATTTGGACGCTTTTAAAACGGTTTAGACGTTTGCATTTAGGCACGTGTCAATTCAATTCCAATATACTGTATTTTGTTCTGTTATTGTGATCTGGATTGAGGTGTACTATGGCATTGCATATAGCATAGGACAAACACGTGGGTGATTTATCGCTTTGTGTTATCTTCTTGTCTATATTGCACACTTGCACGAATTGAAATTAAGGGCAAAAAATCCATACAAGATAAGGTGGGGATTTCATCACCCTTCCTTAGCCCAAAAATCACCTCCCCACTCATACAACCCAAGCCCTAATAAAAATTGATAGACGTTGGCCCCTAGGGACATCTCGGACTCAATAAGAGATTGACCGAGGTGGAACTTGTTTTGAATCTTACTCTTGTGAAATCGGTGTCTAAGGTTGGGGATTAAGAGGTTACGCCTCGAAAATACCGTGGTTTGGCGTAATTAAGGCCCATTGCTTACGCACGGATACCTCCCACCGTATTTTGCCCCTACCTGACCGATTAGCTTGTGGTCGGATTCAAGCAACAACCTCCCCCGGGTAATCGACCAGTTAGGAGTCGTCTAGATCTAGGTCAACCTTAATATAGGCTTAGTTTTGATTTTTTTCTTTTTGTTTGTTGTTTGCTTTTTCTTTTTTGTTTGTGATTGTTTGTGAAATGGAATTCAACAATAACAATTCTTTCAATTCTAATATGAATCCATATTTCACACCGACCCCATTCAATTCGGATAATTCCAACCCTGGTTTTCAAATATGAACCAACCAAATACACCGAGTTGGCCTTATCCGAATCAATACAACCCATACCCACAATCTTATGACTATAATTTCTAAAATAATTTCAACTCTTCACAGAGTCAATGGGGATTCACCTCCCCCGAGTTAAATTTTCAACCTCCTTGTCCACCGTGTTCACCTTGTCCACAATTTACACAATATTCATTCCCCGATTTCGCTTCCTATACTCCTTTTTCTGGACCTCCCATTGAAGAAAAATCTGAGTTAGAAAAGAGTATAGAAGCCAACCTACAAGAGGCCGAGCAATAATGTCAAAAAATGTTGGCCTCTCCAATTCCACAATATTTTCAAGAGTCTTACTCAGTTCCACCTCCTCCTAATGAACAACCATCTGCCCTGGAAACGAGTAAGGAACTCTTGTGTGAGTCCAAGCTTCAATCTCAAAATATTTTAGACTCACACTCTTCACAAAATTTTCAAAACCAAGATTCTTATACTCCCTTTCTGGACCATCCACCTGCAGAAAAATCAAGTCTAGAAAAGAGTATAGAAATCTTGCAGGAGTCTGCGTTACAATTTTAAAAATCTTCTTCTCAGTCTATTGGTAGGTTGGAAACACAATTAAGTAAATTGGTCAACATTTATAAGAACGAAGAAACACTCTTTCTCCACCTTTGACCAATCCAAATATATCTAACTCTATCAATTTGACCCATGACTCTTATTGTTTTGGAAACCAAGACTCCTACACTTCTTTTCTAGAACAACCACTTGAAGATACATCACATCTAGAAAAGAGTATAGAAGTCTTACAAGAGTCCGCACTACAATTTCAAAAATCTTCTGCTGAGTCTATCAATAGGTTGGAAACACAATGAGCCAATTGGTTAGCATTTATAAGAATGAGGAAACTCTATCTTATTAACATTTAACCAATTCAGCTATCCCTAAATCTATTGATCTGACCCAGGACTCTTGTTATTCTAGAAACCAAGATTCAATTTCAGCACACCCATTTGAACTTGTCCAAACTTCAAATGTTAAAGATCTCATTGACATTTTGGCAAGTTATCCTTTTCCTGAAATTGAACTTGAGCATGAATATGATCCTGAACTTTAACTTGGTAATTCAATTTCACTTCCTAATTCAATATTGACTGAGGTGTTTTTACCTAAATTTAGGCCTTTTCCTGAGTCAGTATTGGATGCAGTGCCAGTCCATTGTGAAATTGAATCGCCAATCTTTTATGATCATCATATTGAACTTGACCAATTTCATACTTTTGAAACTCCCATTGATAAATTGGCAAGTTCTCATTTTATGGAATTGCACTCAATGAGGAATGTGGCTTTGATCCTCAAATTTGTAATCCAGTTCAAATTCCTGAATCAATATTAACTCCTGTTATGTTACCCAATTTGAGCAACATTTTAGAGTCAGTTTTATTCCCATACCTGTCATTCTTGAACTTGAATCACCAATCTTAGAAAGTCACATTCCATCATGGGAAAATGAATGTGGACTTGAGCTTCATCTTCTTGATTTGGACCCATTTCCTGAACCAATCTCGACTCCCGAACCTTTACTTGACTTAAGTCTTTTTTCTGAGTCGGTATTAGTTCCTGTATTTCCTGAGTCCAAATCACTCATTCCATTCTGGGACAAGGGTCTTGATAAATTTGACTCTGAAATTATTTTAAAAATTTGGAAATTAGATAGGGTAAAATTTTTAATAAAAATCATAAATATATATATATCATTTTAGTGGGTTGTATTATAGAGGTCTTTGGTGAGTTCCTCCGGACTCCACGCAAGTTGGATTGGGCCGCATTTCGTGGACCAATCAGACCACCACCAGAACCACCATCTTGAGGTGAATTTTTCCTTCCCTCTCTATTTGTTTCATGCATACATACATCACGATGCATTGAGGACAATGCATGAGATAAGTGTGGGGGAGGGTTTACTAACGCAGAGTTTTAGATTTTCTTTCTTTTACACTTCTTTTAGGATACTTTTAGAAATGTTTTTAGATTTTCTTTCTTTTACACTTCTTTTAGGATACTTTTAGAAATCTTCCCTTTTGTATAGAAATTTTCTCTTTCTTTAAAAACTTTTTGAAATAAGAGACAAAGTTTTGATCTATTTTTAAGAAAATTAAGATGATCTTAAAAATTAAGAAAGCTTTAATTATGACATCTTAAACTTAGTCGAAATAATGAATCTTGTTTAAAATTATAGGTTAAGTATAAAAGATTGGGGAGATAATTTTATCTTGAATTTTTTTTGTCTTAGATAGTATGCACATCACAATTACACATTTTTGGGATGAAAACAAAGACCTAAATTGCTATAAATCAATATATATATAAATAAAAATCACTTATTAAGCTGGATAACTATGCCTCAAGAAGCATGATTATTCACGCCTAACGGTGGTCAAAAGAAACAAATAATTCTCCTTAGTTTTGTGGCCTTGTTTACTCGAGTCCTTAAACCCGAGGGATGTTTTCTCATCTGATGTCCTAAAACTGTCTGGTCTGAGAGTCATCGGTTATGGCTCGCTACATGGGTGAACTAGAAAGCCTAAGAAAACTAAGGGAAGAAGAAAAAAAGAAAAAGAAAAAGAAAAAAATAATAATAATAATAAATGGCTTGATGGTTAGAGTTGAAATCTCAGAAATTTTCACTATCACAAAGTGCATATTATCTAGGTTTTATGAAAGATAAAATATTCAATCCAATTTTGAATTCTTACCTTAATTGAAGACAAGATCTTGCATAGAGACTAAGTTCAAGGAAGAATGATTTTTGGTGGACTTATGACCTTAGATCGCTTATATTTTTGCAAAAATATTTCATAATCTCGTCTCTCTTTCAAAATGCATTTTCAAAATACTAACATTTGTCTTCTTTCTTTATGAATTTTGTGGGTGCAATCCGCTGAAAACCCTCAGGAGACAACACTCCTCCTCTAGGGGTAACCTAGAGGTTTAACGGCTTGTTGCACACGCTCAGTGCAATCGCGTCACCTGCGAAAGTGGTGTAATAACATACGTAGTATAGTTTTCTTTCTTGCTTTACTCGGGACGAGCAAAAGATAAGTATGGGGGTGTGATTAGCCTACAATTCTGCATTATTATATCACATTTTCTCACCAATTTATGAATAAAATATCGGTCTAAACCGTGTTTTGGTCTCTCTTGCAGGTAAATCAAGAGTGTAAGGGTAAAGAAGTAATAAGAGCTTAATTAAACCCATTTTAGGATAATTAAATCCGCATTACTTGGAGGCCAAGCAAGGGATCTTCTAGAAGATACGTCGAACCTAAACCTTTGCTCACGTCAGACGAATATTCGGGCAAAATTACCAGAAAAGAGATATACCAGGAAGATCCTAGAAGCGTGGCGCATCCCCGTACCAAAACCAGGGAGCTAACTCCCTGGTATGGCCGCGGATCCGCGGCTATAGCCGCGGATCCACGGCCCTATGGTGGGACCACGCATCGATTTTTGACGCGTAGCCCCGTCTCGTCTTCTAGATACATTCTATGCCTATAAATACCCCTGTAGAGGTCCAGAACGAGGCAGTTTTTAATTTTAGGCTAGGGTTTTTTATGTTTTAGTGTAGGGTAGGTGTTCTTCATTTCTTGTATTTTATATTTGTATTTCGTTTTTAGATCTTGTAGTAGGGCTAAGAGATTCAGAGAGAGATAGAGAGGGATTGATGTAATAGATGGTGACAATCTATGTAAAGGTGTCTCCTTTCTTCTCCAATGTAATCTTCTCCATCTTCTACATGATACTTGGTTAATTTTTCTTCTCATGACAATCTAACTACTAATCACTAACTATCTAACCACTTACTTGATAATCTACATGAATCTAATAACCTCTACAAGGCCTTGCTCTTGCAAGAGCCATTGATGGCTCATGAGGATGGATTCTAACATTCTAACATTTCTAACATTTAACCCACTAACTTGCTAACTTGCAATGTTTTCTTTATTTCATGCTTACCTCTAACCGGTTTTGATGATTTAACAGTAGCTTGCAACTTATTATGTGGTATTGATGTGTTGTTTGAATGTAGAAGAACCTTCTTATGTGCCATGCTCTGTATCGTCTCTTAAAGCCAAGGATTAGCGATGGCCAAGGATCCATGTGAGGCAACTATCACCAAGAGGTTAGCATGGTTAGTGGAGCAATTAGTAGTTAGTAGCCATGAGTTTTATTTTATCTTGTTTTGAAAATTATTTCCAAAATCCTTTCTCATTTTTCTATCGATGTTTTCACCATCCTCTTAGTTCACCTTATTTCATCTTCTTTTCTATTTTGTTTTTCAAACCACTTCTCTTTTGTTTTCACATCGTTTTCATCGCCTTCTCCACCTATCACATGCTTGATTTCCTTTCCTTTCCTTTTCTTTTCTTTTTGTAATTCTTTATGTAACCCCCTGATCCTCGGTATACGTATTACCGTATCGGTACGCGATACGATGTACAAAATTGATTTGACTTCTGTGGTAGTACGATTGAGTTGATTTCAGTTTCAAAAATCATTTTTTAATATTTAGATTTTTCAAGATTTTCTAGAATTTTTCTGGATTATTTTGGAAAAATCTCCGTAGTCGGTGTCAACCGATACCGATAACCGATCTTCCGATTTTTATTTCACAAACGAAGTAGAATTTTTAGAATCCGCTTTCACCGTGTGTCTTAGAATCGTGTTATTTACGATCGGGTATTTTTGAAGAATTTTCTGAATTTATCGAAAATCCGGCCAAACCGGTGTCGCCCGTATCGGCGAGACACTTCGGGATTTTTAATTTACACACCGGATTGAGTTTCGACGAACCGTCTTCATATTACGTCTCAGGATAATATTCTCTATTTTCTGTAATTTTTGGGCATCATTCGGAGCTAGTCAATTTTTGACCATATTAAAATATAATTAAATTATTATTTTAGAATTCTTTTCTTTTTCTTTACTTTTCCTTTCTCTTTCTCTTCCTTTCCAGAGAATTCCCCCACCGCCTTTGACTGAACCCAACCGCCCTTTCTCTCTTAAAATCCTATCTCTCTCTCTCTCTCACATAATTTCCTCTCTCTCTCTCCTCACTCTCTAATTCTCTCATACTCTCTTTCTCTCTCTAATTAGCTCTTTCCCTCTCTCTAATTACTCTCCCTCCCCTTGGATTCCGTCCTGTGCCGCACCCAGCCACCAACCCGAGCCCCTCTCTCGTTCTCTCCTTCCTTGGAGTCGGACCCAGGCCACCCGGCGGCCTGGCTCCGCCGCCGGCCGCCGAGGCAGCCGGCCTGCGCGGCTAAGCGCAGGGCAGCAGAGAGCTGCTCTGCCCCCCTCTTTTTCCTATTTTTTTTCTCTCACTTTCTCACCCCTCTCTCTCTCTCACTCCCCTCAGCCGGACCCACCGCCGGCGGCCAGGCCCGCCGCCGGCGGGCTCCTCCACCGCCGGCCAGCAGCGCTGGCCGGTCCTGACACCCACAGCAGCAGCAGCACCTCTGCTGCTGCTGCTGTAAGTGACTTGTGTGTGTGGGTGTGGTGGTGTGTGTTTTGTGTGTGTGTGTGTGTTGTGTGTGTGGGGGTGGTGTGTGGTGTGCTGTGTGTGTGTTGTGTGTATGTGTGTGGGATGTGTGTGTGTGTGTGTGAGGGTGTGTGTATGCTGTGTGTGTGAGTGTGAGCGTGAGTAGGAGTGAAGTGTGTGCTGTGTGTGTGTGTGAGAGTGTGTGTGCTGTGTGTGTGTGTGAGTGTGTGTGTGCTGTGTGTGTGTGTTAGGGTGTGTGCTGTGGTTGAGTGTGAGTGTGAGTGTGAGTGTGTGTGTGCTGTGTGTGTGTGTTAGGGTGTGTGCTGTGGTTGAGTGTGAGTGTGAGTGTGAGTGTGTGTGTGCTGTCTGTGTGAGTGTGAGTGTAAGTGTGTGCTGTATGTGTGTGTGAGGGTATGTGTTGTGTGAGTGTGTGTGTTTTGTTGGGTTCGGGTTCACACCCGAACCCATTATAATCCTATTGGTTGATTGGAAACCCGTTACCCAATAAGCCTTACCCATTAACCCTCTAACCCACTTCAACTTAAGTCATATGGTTTGGGTATCGGATCTAAACCCGACCCGTTATTAGCCCAAACCTGCATCCAAACCCAATAAAGGTAAATTTACAGAAAACCCCCTGTGATATTTTATTAATTGCATTTAAATTATTTATTTACATATTTAACCCCATTTTATTCCTTTTCATATCGGGCGATATCGGGAGCATCCGGACTCCGATTGGGACGATTCTGGATCCGTTGCGATCGTGGGGAAGAGACCTACCATCCTATGACTAGTTTGTGAGTGTTTTTCTTTTCTAAATTATATTTTATCATGTTTAGTAATATGCATTGATAGTTTTCGGTGATAGATCTTAATTATGGCTAAAATACGGATAAAATACGGTAACTAGGGCTTAGTAACTGGTAATGATTTGACAGTCATTGTAATAGGCATAACCTAGAATCTTGTTAAGTATGTCCTGCTTTAAAATAAATATAGGGAGGTAATACTAGTAATAAGAAATACTGACAATTTGGACACAGCCATCATTCATGCACAGCCACTGACACACAGACCACTATATCACCATCTTCATGCACACTATTATGTCATGTATAGGATCACAAGTAAAGAACTATAGTCACATGTACACTGATCCACGATACTCGGTAACACTACACTGTGACGAGACATGCATGCTAGACACCCTTATTTCACTCACTGGTATCATCACTATACGGGTACTGTAGGTCAATGGGCATGGTAGTATCTGAGACACTGACCACTATGCATACATGTAGGAGTGATACACGTATATGTCACACGGATTCTTGCTCCACATAGATAATCCACTGATACACGGATATCCCACGGCATGGCGTATTGCATTTCGCATTATTATTCTCATCGTTACATGGATACTCGACACACATCTCAGGTTCACATATCACTGTTACACATGCATGTATGGTTTCGGTACTCTTGTCATATGAATCACTGTTCATCTTACAGGTATTATTGTTCCATGTTACTGTATTCATTCCCGTTATTGATATTGTTGGATCCCCGTTCATGCTACATGTATTATTGTTCCATGTTACCGTATTCATGCTATATGATTGCTTCCTGTTACTGATATGGATATTCCTGTTACTGGACATGAGAGCTGTTGATATGCGATATGTGGAATCCCACATCTATTGTTCCCGTTTCCCGTTATATCGTTCATGTTATATTGTTCCCGTTTCCCGTTATATTGTTCTATGCTATCAATAGAGCTCTGGTCCAGTTATCATGTTACCCGTATCATGTACTGTATTTATTTTTGTCACCTTGTATACTTGACATATCAGATCATAAAGATAACTTGGGTATGGGGGAGACTCAACGGTTGATTAGATCATATCGGGTGGATGTCTGGATCCATTGTTCGTCCCACTGCAGGGGACGGGGTAGTGCTGGCTACCGTCTGTTACTCATGTTACATGTTACAGCTCTAGCGGGCTGGTCCTGGTCTCAGCAGCCAGGGGTCTGATAAGGCCGTTGTCCCGGGTATGTACGGGATACACCCACCCGATAAGAACTCCTCGACCATGGGTTTCCAATTAACATAATAAAACAGTTTACACAATAGTGGACGTCAGGAACACTTGTTATTTGGTACTCTCTCGTTTGGATAATGGTACCCGTAGGCCATGTCCGGATGGGTTCTACTGGAGTGCGGGCTCCAGTATGAACTGCCAGTGGTATGGGACACTGGAAGAGAGTAATTAAAATAGCAGGCGGTACTGATCGCTACTATTGTATAAATCACATGACATGCCTGATACATGGTTACTACTTGTTACTGTTCTGTACCTGATACATGTTATTAATTATTGTTCCTGATTATTGATCTGATATCATATTACATGTATACTTGTTTCTTTACCTGGTACACGTTACATTTTCTGTGGTGGCATTCTATTCATGCATATGAGCATATATTCTATTCGCTATATACCTTGCATACATCATTACTGTCTATGCACCACACCGTATACTGGTTAGGTAGCATATGCCCATCTGCATGTTCACTGTTATCACATCACAACTGTATCACATCACCACTAGCATGTAGACTCGTCACCACTAGATAACATTATTTATTATATAAACTGGACCCGACTATAAATCTGACCTGATGATAACCGGCTAGGTAGTGATGGTACCAAAGATGACATGTTTATATATTTCCACTACTTCCTATATGCTTATGATATAATATCACTTGTACCACACCATGTATATATATTAGTATCGTGCTTGTATTATTATGTATATATTACTACCTCCTCCTTCATTTTACCACTCACTAGGTCGCTTTCTGACGACCCTGGGTTTGCGTGCCCAGATTGGAGATCCGAGTTACCATAGTATTGGAGAGTGCCATGGAGTCCCATCGGAGCTTCCTCATCGGGACTATGCCTAGGTATCTTGGTGCTTCATTTCCGTTATCTTATTTGTCCCTATTTGTCATATCTGTTATGATCACTGACCTATTTCTGCAGGTATTCTTGTACTTATTTCATGCTGGGACCCATGTCTATAGTGAGGTTATTTATTGTACTAAGGCTTAGCGTACGTACGTGAGGGTTTTCCGCCCTGCGTATGTACGTCGCCATAACGTCTCCGTATCCTTGGGATCGGGGCGTTACATAGTGGTATCAGAGCCTAGGTTCACACCTGGTGTGGGTAACCACCTAGGTCAATCTTGAGCTCTTACCAACAGTACAATCAGGTTCAGATTAATCGATCTGTATCTGAATTTGGGGATTCCAGCAACGAGTACAAGAATACCATGACTTTGACAATTCATTCCTTGATTCGTTTGTATTCCTTCCTTCCTTCTCGTTATCGACCAGAACGTTCGATTTCCTTCTCGCTTTCCTTGCATCGTCTTGCTTCCCATCCGTTAGGATTGGTTCACTACCCTACTTCTCCATCCCGAATTCCTTAGAGGTAGCAGAGTGCGCAGCGGAAGTGTTGTGGACCCGTAACATTTAGACTTTGGAGTTGAAAATATTATTCTCACACCTGAATGAAATTGCGAGGACGCAATTTTTGTAAGGTGGGGAGAAATGTAACCCCCTGATCCTCGGTATACGTATTACCGTATCGGTACGCGATACGATGTACAAAATTGATTTGACTTCTGTGGTAGTACGATTGAGTTGATTTCAGTTTCAAAAATCATTTTTTAATATTTTAGATTTTTCAAGATTTTCTAGAATTTTTCTGGATTATTTTGGAAAAATCTCCGTAGTCGGTGTCAACCGATACCGATAACCGATCTTCCGATTTTTATTTCACAAACGAAGTAGAATTTTTAGAATCCGCTTTCACGTGTGTCTTAGAATCGTGTTATTTACGATCGGGTATTTTTGAAGAATTTTCTGAATTTATCGAAAATCCGGCAAACCGGTGTCGCCCGTATCGGCGAGACACTTCGGGATTTTTAATTTACACACCGGATTGAGTTTCGACGAACCGTCTTCATATTACGTCTCAGGATAATATTCTCTATTTTCTGTAATTTTTGGGCATCATTCGGAGCTAGTCAATTTTTGACCATATTAAAATATAATTAAATTATTATTTTAGAATTCTTTTCTTTTTCTTTACTTTTCCTTTCTCTTTCTCTTCCTTTCCAGAGAATTCCCCCACCGCCTTTGACTGAACCCAACCGCCCTTTCTCTCTTAAAATCCTATCTCTCTCTCTCTCTCACATAATTTCCTCTCTCTCTCTCCTCACTCTCTAATTCTCTCATACTCTCTTTCTCTCTCTAATTAGCTCTTTCCCTCTCTCTAATTACTCTCCCTCCCCTTGGATTCCGTCCTGTGCCGCACCCAGCCACCAACCCGAGCCCCTCTCTCGTTCTCTCCTTCCTTGGAGTCGGACCCAGGCCACCCGGCGGCCTGGCTCCGCCGCCGGCCGCCGAGGCAGCCGGCCTGCGCGGCTAAGCGCAGGGCAGCAGAGAGCTGCTCTGCCCCCCCTCTTTTCCTATTTTTTTCTCTCACTTTCTCACCCCTCTCTCTCTCTCACTCCCCTCAGCCGGACCCACCGCCGGCGGCCAGGCCCGCCGCCGGCGGGCTCCTCCACCGCCGGCCAGCAGCGCTGGCCGGTCCTGACACCCACAGCAGCAGCAGCACCTCTGCTGCTGCTGCTGTAAGTGACTTGTGTGTGTGGGTGTGGTGGTGTGTGTTTTGTGTGTGTGTGTGTGTTGTGTGTGTGGGGGTGGTGTGTGGTGTGCTGTGTGTGTGTTGTGTGTATGTGTGTGGGATGTGTGTGTGTGTGTGTGAGGGTGTGTATGCTGTGTGTGTGAGTGTGAGCGTGAGTAGGAGTGAAGTGTGTGCTGTGTGTGTGTGTGAGAGTGTGTGTGCTGTGTGTGTGTGTGAGTGTGTGTGTGCTGTGTGTGTGTGTTAGGGTGTGTGCTGTGGTTGAGTGTGAGTGTGAGTGTGAGTGTGTGTGTGCTGTGTGTGTGTGTTAGGGTGTGTGCTGTGGTTGAGTGTGAGTGTGAGTGTGAGTGTGTGTGTGCTGTCTGTGTGAGTGTGAGTGTAAGTGTGTGCTGTATGTGTGTGTGAGGGTATGTGTTGTGTGAGTGTGTGTTTTTGTTGGGTTCGGGTTCACACCCGAACCCATTATAATCCTATTGGTTGATTGGAAACCCGTTACCAATAAGCCTTACCCATTAACCCTCTAACCCACTTCAACTTAAGTCATATGGTTTGGGTATCGGATCTAAACCCGACCCGTTATTAGCCCAAACCTGCATCCAAACCCAATAAAGGTAAATTTACAGAAAACCCCCTGTGATATTTTATTAATTGCATTTAAATTATTTATTTACATATTTAACCCCATTTTATTCCTTTTCATATTCGGGCGATATCGGGAGCATCCGGACTCCGATTGGGACGATTCTGGATCCGTTGCGATCGTGGGGAAGAGACCTACCATCCTATGACTAGTTTGTGAGTGTTTTTCTTTTCTAAATTATATTTTATCATGTTTAGTAATATGCATTGATAGTTTTCGGTGATAGATCTTAATTATGGCTAAAATACGGATAAAATACAGTAACTAGGGCTTAGTAACTGGTAATGATTTGACAGTCATTGTAATAGGCATAACCTAGAATCTTGTTAAGTATGTCCTGCTTTAAAATAAATATAGGGAGGTAATACTAGTAATAAGAAATACTGACAATTTGGACACAGCCATCATTCATGCACAGCCACTGACACACAGACCACTATATCACCATCTTCATGCACACTATTATGTCATGTATAGGATCACAAGTAAAGAACTATAGTCACATGTACACTGATCCACGATACTCGGTAACACTACACTGTGACGAGACATGCATGCTAGACACCCTTATTTCACTCACTGGTATCATCACTATACGGGTACTGTAGGTCAATGGGCATGGTAGTATCTGAGACACTGACCACTATGCATACATGTAGGAGTGATACACGTATATGTCACACGGATTCTTGCTCCACATAGATAATCCACTGATACACGGATATCCCACGGCATGGCGTATTGCATTTCGCATTATTATTCTCATCGTTACATGGATACTCGACACACATCTCAGGTTCACATATCACTGTTACACATGCATGTATGGTTTCGGTACTCTTGTCATATGAATCACTGTTCATCTTACAGGTATTATTGTTCCATGTTACTGTATTCATTCCCGTTATTGATATTGTTGGATCCCCGTTCATGCTACATGTATTATTGTTCCATGTTACCGTATTCATGCTATATGATTGCTTCCTGTTACTGATATGGATATTCCTGTTACTGGACATGAGAGCTGTTGATATGCGATATGTGGAATCCCACATCTATTGTTCCCGTTTCCCGTTATATCGTTCATGTTATATTGTTCCCGTTTCCCGTTATATTGTTCTATGCTATCAATAGAGCTCTGGTCCAGTTATCATGTTACCCGTATCATGTACTGTATTTATTTTGTCACCTTGTATACTTGACATATCAGATCATAAAGATAACTTGGGTATGGGGAGACTCAACGGTTGATTAGATCATATCGGGTGGATGTCTGGATCCATTGTTCGTCCCACTGCAGGGGACGGGGTAGTGCTGGCTACCGTCTGTTACTCATGTTACATGTTACAGCTCTAGCGGGCTGGTCCTGGTCTCAGCAGCCAGGGGTCTGATAAGGCCGTTGTCCCGGGTATGTACGGGATACACCCACCCGATAAGAACTCCTCGACCATGGGTTTCCAATTAACATAATAAAACAGTTTACACAATAGTGGACGTCAGGAACACTTGTTATTTGGTTACTCTCTCGTTTGGATAATGGTACCGTAGGCCATGTCCGGATGGGTTCTACTGGAGTGCGGGCTCCAGTATGAACTGCCAGTGGTATGGGACACTGGAAGAGAGTAATTAAAATAGCAGGCGGTACTGATCGCTACTATTGTATAAATCACATGACATGCCTGATACATGGTTACTACTTGTTACTGTTCTGTACCTGATACATGTTTATTAATTATTGTTCCTGATATTGATCTGATATCATATTACATGTATACTTGTTTCTTTACCTGGTACACGTTACATTTTCTGTGGTGGCATTCTATTCATGCATATGAGCATATATTCTATTCGCTATATACTTGCATACATCATTACTGTCTATGCACCACACCGTATACTGGTTAGGTAGCATATGCCCATCTGCATGTTCACTGTTATCACATCACAACTGTATCACATCACCACTAGCATGTAGACTCGTCACCACTAGATAACATTATTTATTATATAAACTGGACCCGACTATAAATCTGACCTGATGATAACCGGCTAGGTAGTGATGGTACCAAAGATGACATGTTTATATATTTCCACTACTTCCTATATGCTTATGATATAATATCACTTGTACCACACCATGTATATATATTAGTATCGTGCTTGTATTATTATGTATATATTACTACCTCCTCCTTCATTTTACCACTCACTAGGTCGCTTTCTGACGACCCTGGGTTTGCGTGCCCAGATTGGAGATCCGAGTTACCATAGTATTGGAGAGTGCCATGGAGTCCATCGGAGCTTCCTCATCGGGACTATGCCTAGGTATCTTGGTGCTTCATTTCCGTTATCTTATTTGTCCCTATTTGTCATATCTGTTATGATCACTGACCTATTTCTGCAGGTATTCTTGTACTTATTTCATGCTGGGACCCATGTCTATAGTGAGGTTATTTATTGTACTAAGGCTTAGTGTACGTACGTGAGGGTTTTCCGCCCTGCGTATGTACGTCGCCATAACGTCTCCGTATCCTTGGGATCGGGGCGTTACACTTTAACAAAGAAGAACTGTTAACAAATGACGTGAATAGAGACTGTTAATGCTTCTATCGCCTCCCGTCCCTGTGGATTCGACCCGTTGAGCCAATGTTATAACGGAAGTATCGAGAGAACATTAGCACATACGAGCTTTTCATTGATTTTACAAAATACATATTTTTTGAGTGCTAGTTTCGCCCCGATCAGTAGTTGATCTATATTATTTCAAGTATCTATAAATCAAAAATCAAGTGTTTTGAATACTTTTCGCCCATCCATCAAGCGACGCAAAATGGACTGGCACATCTTTAGGTCTACGTCACACATGATCAAACCATCTTAGGCGGTTTTCTCCCATCTTCTCTTCTATAGAGGTTACCTATCTTAGTACGCATATCCTCATTTCTCACCTTATCTCTCCTCGTGTTACTACACATGCAACGAAACATGCGCATCTCTGTTACATTCATCCTGGGCATGATATCTTTTTATAGCCCAACATTATGTGCCATAGAGTAAAGCTGGCCTAATAGCAGTCCGATAAAATAGTATTGGGAACAGAGTGCAGAGCAACAGCATCAGAATCTTTTGCCATTGTTAAGCACAATGATGGCAACTTGTTTGACCCTGCTCTCAATAAGAGCCTGCTTGTGTTTGAAAGTGCAATCAAACTAAAAAAATCATACTTTTTATGGATTCGGTTCATGTGTGTAAGCCACACACATGTTATAAAACAGTCAATTCAGCGTTTACATGTAGACAAGATATCAGCCTTTAAAAAGACAAGGCTTCAAATTCTTTGGACTTTTATAATATTATAAAAGGATCAACATCACGTGTCAACACGAAATTGATCGTCTATAACATGTGTGTGGCTCTCAAACATGAATCGAGTCCCTCATTTACGAGGCTTCTTTTTGATCTATTTTATTGCGGGTGACAAAATAAGAGAGGTGAAGCAAGCAGTGCAGAGCAGTGAACCCCTCATAAATACAATACAATACAATACAAGCAAAGGTAAGGACAGAGTGTTTGGTTAAGGATGGAAGTGAGGAAGTAGTAATAATTTTTGGAACTTGAGAATTGATTAGTGAGTTTCCGGTGCTTGGATGCTGTTGGGAAGTGTGGTTTTAAAAATGTTATGTCTTTTTCGGTGTTTGGATGGTAATGTGAAAGTGAAAGTAGGAAAGTTGGCCACAAAGTTGACCGCAAAATAATATTAAAATAAAAATTAATTAAGAAAATAAAAATTAGATTGTAATTAGAATGCAATTGAGATTTGTATGATCACAAAATTAACTGTTTGAGTTACAACTTATTACAAATGAAGCTTACATGACTACAAAATTAACTGTAGCACCCTGGAAGTGAGGAAGTGATTGCGTAAAAAAGAAAAAAGAAAAGGAAAAGGGGTTTTCTCATTTTTCTTTTCTAGTGTTTGAATAGATAAGAAAGTGAGCAATTATACTTCCTCGTTTCCTTACTCCCGTCCACTTCCTTGCAACCAAACACACGCCTCAGAAGATAGATTTTGGTGCCCTTGTTTTGTTTCCCTCAGCTGCGCTGCACGTGAGATGCATTTGCAGAGCAAAAGAAAGCAGGCAAGAAGAGGGTTACCTTTGTCCTGGGTTGATGATGGTGTGTGTGTGGGTGAGCTTTTTTCTGTGCTTGCTTTGAGAGGTTTACGTAGGGGGTCACCCGACACATGTCTACGGAACAAGGCAAAAGGAAAACAGAAATGGCTTTTATTGAACTAGCGAACGAGAGTAAAGGTGAGCTCTATCTTTGATTTCTCTCACAAGTAATAATAATGAATCCGTAACTTAATCTAATACTTAAAAATATTAAACTAATAATAAAGAAAGTACTCTAATAATTAAAATTTATTAATTTAATAATAAAAAAAAAACTTTAACCGAATAAAAAATTAATCTAATAATATAAAATATTAATCTAATAAAAAAAATCTAATAAGAAAAAACTTTGACCTAATTATGAACTTTAATCTAATAATTAAAAAATTAATTTGCTAATTAAAAAAAAATTAATTTATTAGTAAAAAAATATTGCAAATGGGTTGCAAGTGAGCTTTGTGAGTCTGTAAATAGGTCGCAAAATTAACTGTTTGAGTCTGCAACTGTGCAAGTGACTCTGTAAGTGGGTCACAAAATTACTTTTAGACTGCAAGTGAGATTTGAATGCAAATTGCAACTGCAAGGGGTTTTTATAATTTAAGTGTTTAGTTTGCAGTTACAAGTGAGTTTTGCAATTCAAGTGTTCAACTAACCATTTAAAGTCAATTTGGTACAAGTGAGACTTGCACCTGCAGCCCACTTGCACCATCCAAACACCTCCCTAGTTGAGTGCTGGATTTTAAAAATCTGATATGATTAGAGCCTGAACATAAATAGTCATCAAATAATAGGAGTGGTTAGCACAAACAACTGAATGTTTACTGTAGGTCTGCACAATCCAAGTTATATAAACGGGGGATTTAGCTGAACCTATTATATTAAAATTTAATTAGCGAAAACCTCAAGTATAATTTTATTTCACATGAGCCTCATTTTTTTAGCGGGCACTTGATTGCAGACACATGTTTTAATCGCGAAATGCAAAAAAAAAAGACTAAAATATCTCATTTTAAATGTTAACTGCGACCATGATCACAACTAAAAGCGCTCTGCAACTACGATTTCGACTTTAAAGCGCTCTGCAACTGTGACTTTGTGAGCACTATCTGGTCGCAGTCCTCATGGTCGCAGTTCTTATTATGAGTATTGCTCATAATAAAGATTGCGATCATGATCACAGTTCTTTTTAGAGAGAAGAAGAAGAAGATTTATTTGTACAAAAATAAGATACCATTAGTTATGATTCTTAGTTGTATGTATATATATACATATGATCACATGTTGCACTGATTTAAGAGATATAATAGGAAAACATTGACTGAGAGAAAGAATGAGAAACACATGATGCATTAATCCCATGAGTCTCATGTGTTCCTATAATCATGGAGAGATTTTATGATCTTGTTGATTTCATGAGGGGTGTCTTTCATATGAATCACATATTTCACATGAGTCACGTGTTGTCATGAATATCTCTAACGGATTGTAATCATGATCGCAGATCATGATCGCAGTCTTTAACATGAGAACTGCTACTCATAATAAAGACTGCTATCATGATCGCAATCCATATTATGAGAATCGCAACCATCTCTTCTCCACTATGTTACTCCTTTTTAAAATCCTAGCTATCCCAAAATTGAAATCAGGTTATGAGTCACAGTCTCTGAGTCGCATTTCTCACATAAAAGAATGCCTCACATTTTAACATAGTCATCATCCAGCAGAAAATAAATAAAAAACTCAAAGTCGCGACCCTTTATATGAGGACTTCGTGAGAATTTCGACTGGTAGTAATGATCGATATGCAATTCAGATCTAAATATCACATCGATCATAAAAACAAATAAAACTCATCGCGAGCATAAAAAAACGAAATCTACAAAAGGTCGATTCGCGAATTACTTGCATTAGGGCCAGAGTTGAGGGGAGAGAAATCTCAAGAACAATGGGGAAGGAAAAAAAAAGTAATGAAAATATAAAGAAGTGGTTGTTGAGAGGAATCAATTTATGCTGACGTGGATTGAATCTGAGGCGAAAAAATAAATTGTAATTAGGTTTTCTCTAAATTAATTGAAAAGAGTAGAATGCAAAGCTAATTTTTTGTATATAAAAATAAATGAGTAATTTCTAAAAGCTCAAAATTAATAACTTCATAAAAAAATTGGAAGGTAGAACTCTCTCAGATAAGATAATGAAATTCTAACATTAACAATTCATTAGCAGTTGCCTCAATTGAAAAAGCCAATTTTTCTTTCGTATGCAACTTGACACCTCTCAAAAGTTCAAAATACAAATTAAAAGAAAATCATCAATACTGTTCGGAATTGAAACTTACAACTAAATGGCAGTTCAGGCTTTAAATTATCTACATTGCACAGGTGAACTGGGCTCCTTCAAGCTAAAGACCCAACACAACGGTATTTTTGTGAATTCCTGGCAGCTCAAATTCAAATTAAAGTAGTACCTTTTGGTGTCAAATAACTGAGCTTACATAAATTCTAATTATGAAATAATATCAATGGCAAATCTAAAGCATTTAGTATAGATGAGGATGGTGGCCTGTCAATTTATATGGGTCTGGTGTCTTTGGTCTTGATCTGTCCCCACTTGTACTACGCTTTCAGCCCTACCTGAAAGAAATTCAACAAGAAATTTTATTTGGCTCTGCTCCATGCTTACTTTCCCCACATATTTAAGAGCCAGAGCATTATTCTATCGAGGGAGAAAAGGACCCTCCATTCATTTAAACAGATGCCTCTCATAATCTTTAGCTGCAACAAACTGATGAATTGAATGTGAACTTGATGTAAAACATCTGCGCGTGCAACACTGAAATCAGTAATGTATCTGAAATGGTCAACATTTCACTAAAATTACGATCGTGAGCAGAGAAATAATTAAACTTATAATATGACCGATGGAGTTTAACAAAAAAATTATAGGCGCAGTTTATACTGTTCAAATCTCAAATGAATCGATACAATTACTATATTATAATGACATAGTTATATTATCAATATCAACGACCATCAAATTACAGGTTAATTGATTCTCACACTCGCGATATTTAATGGACAACAAATAAACATTAATAAATCACTACAGAACAGTTATCAGACTCACAATAAGATCATGTCGAGAAAGCATACCTACTGAGGATCACGTTGACCTCAGCGTCCTGTTAACGCGTAGCTCTGTCCTCCACGAGTCCAATGCTTCGAGAACGACTCGATTTGGACTCCAAATGGCTGAGAAAGAGCTTGAACTAATTTGTCTGCTTATCGGGTCTGTTTTCCTTATTGGGTCGGCACTGTAGCGTAGATCCAGGTCTGGCTCCGAAGGAGTCAAACTTGGATCTCCATCGGGTCGGACCCGACTCTTAAACCCAACTCAACTGATGGGCGGTTCGGTTCAGTTCTGATGGATCGAGTATGGGAAATTTGTTATGGGGTCGGAGCGGAACAAGATTTGATGCAACCAGTTGTTTGGGAAGGAGGGGAGAAGGGAAGGCTAGTAAAGGCGAGGGCCGATGCTGGGTGAAAGGGAGGGGCTTTGGTTGGCGGCGGAGACGGCGGAGGAAGAGAAGGATGTGGCGATGACGAGGGTAGAGGGTGAGCGGCAGTTGCTAGCGAGGCGACGCGAGGGCTTGAGGTTAGGGCTGCTGTCAGCGATGACGTGATAGGGGAATACAGGAAGAGACCGGGAGGGAAAGGCGGCAGTTGTTCACAGGGCAAAAGGAGAGGAGAAAGAGAGACCATGGAAGTGGTTCGATAGGCGACTGCACAACGCAGGGTGGAAGAGAGAGAACGAGGTCAAGGCGTTGGCGGCACGGGCGAGCAGAAAGAGGAGAGAGGAGAGTGGGTGGGTTCTTTATGTTAGGATTTTACCTTATTTTTTAAGAAGAGATGATGGTCCAAGAAAATCCAATTGAGTTAGAGAAGACGATGACTTGAAGCAGAAGAAGCAAATTAAGATAACCTGTTTTCTTTTCAGGCGATTGCGAGTTTCTTTTTCAGGAGGAGTATGAATATGATTTAATTCCTATTAAATAAAGGTTTGTTTTTAAAGATTAAAAGGTCTAGATTCCTTCTAGATCAAGGAAATCAATTCTTAAAAGGATTGATCAAGATTCTTTAACCATTCAAAGCCAAGATCATCTTATAGTCCAAATAGAAGTTGTATTGTAAAATCCTATAAGTAAAGGTTGTAACCAAGCATTGTAATTGCCTCAACCAAATAAGTCTCGAGGAGTTTCTACAATAGAAAATTTCAAGCAAAAGAGAGAGGAAGCCAAGAAAGAGAGGAGTAAGTTGAAGGTTCATAGAGAGAAGGTAATACTCTTATAATCTGGGGCTAGATTCAAGTGGAAAGTGAATACTCTTGTTGCATTAAGAGAAATGTTAGATCTCTTTATACCCAAGTCTATTATAAAGCTCTCTCAAGTTCTCTCCCTGTGGATGTAGGTCAAGTTTGGGCCGAACCACGTTAAATCCTTGTGTCTTTTTATTACTCTTTTGTCTTGGTATTACTAGTTTGTTTTACATCAAGCTTTTCTTTTGCAAGTACTGTCTATATTGAGTTTCACAAGTTTCACTAATGTCGACCCTGGGGGTCACAATATTGGTATCAGAGCATATCAATTTCGCAACAATTAGTATCAGAGCTAAAAGTTGATAAAGGGCAGTATATCGAAGATAGAAAGTTCTACGACAAAGTTCGAGGTCGAGATGTTCAATGGCAAAGAAAACTTCGGCTTATGACAAAAAAGGGTAAAGGCGTTGCTGGTACAACAAGGTCTTCACAAGACCTTGCAGGGTAAGTCAGAAAAACCTACAGTACGTCAAACGAGAATTGGGAGGAGATGAATCTAAGGCGGCAAGTATGATCCAATTATGTCTCACAGACAAGATTATGTACAACGTGATGGATGAGAAACGGCTACGGGATTATGATCAAGATTAGAAAAGTTGTATATGATAAAAAGCCTTTCCAACAAGTTGTATCTCAAGAAACAACTATGTAGGCTACGCATGAAGGAAGGGGACAATAGTGTTTGAGCATCTAAACTTCTTCAACAAGGTCATTAACAAACTACTAGTTGTTAATGTCAAGATCGACATGGAGGACAAGACATTGATACTTCTCAGTTCTCTTCCAGAGTCATATGATCATATCGTCACCACCATGCTCTACGGTAAGGAAATTCTTCGTAGAAGAGGTCACGTCAACTCTCTTATCTAATGAGATTAGGAAAAGACCAAATCAAGAGGAGCAGACATGATCGGGTTTGGTGGTCGCGGGAAGGAAAGGAAGAGAAGAAGGAAGAAAAGGTCCAAACTTATCAAAGGCGTGTCACTTTTGTCACAGAGAAGGTCATTGGAAAAATGATGGTAAGCATCGACAAGAGTGGCTGAAGAAGAAGAAGAAGTAAGCTGCGGAGGCAGACGTAGCAAGCGGTGTAGAAGACACCGAAATATTAATGGCTCCTTACAAAGACAACACTTCTCAAGGTAAAAGCTGGATATTTGATTCAAGTAGTACGGTTCATGTATGTTCCCAGAAAGAGCTATTCAATAAGTCCTTAGTTGCAAAGGAGGAAGGGATTGTCAAGATGATGGATGATTCGGCTTGCGAGGTCATCAGTACCAGGACAGTCAAGGTTACAGGAAGAGATGGGACAGTGCGTGCTCTAGAGGCGGTCCGGTATGTCCCGGAGGCACGGTATAATCTAATATCCATAAGGGTACTCGATGAAGAAAGATGCCAGATCCAAGTGCAACAAGGCGTCGTCACAGTCAGCAAGGAGACAGGGTAATCCTGAAAAGAGATAAGTGTGGAGGGTTATACAAGTTGAAGGAAGAAGAAAACTCAGTTCGAGGTGGAGACTCAAGGATAAGCTTGTAAGGGAGTTCATCGCGAGGTGGAGCTTCAAGGAAGACTGCAACGGGACGTGAACTGAGTCAAAATGTCGCGGGAAAGAGAAAGGGTGACACTCGGCAAGCCCTGAGATGGCCCAAGTCATGGCGGTAAATCAGCCAAAGGCCCCGGGGGGGGGGCAAGAGTTAACGGCTTCACGGCACTGTTTCAACCAAGGAAAGAATTAAGGTATTAATTCGAAATCTCAAGTTATTTGGCTAAAGGCTTGAAAAACAAGTCAAGGTGGAGATCGTTAGGATTTTGCCTTTTTTTTCAAGAAAAGATGATGGTCCAAGAAAATCCAATTAAGTTGGAGAGAAGACGATGACTTGAAGAAGAAGAAGCAAATAAGATGAACCTGTTTTCTTTCAGGCGATTGCGAGTTCTTTTTCAGGAGGAGTAAGAATATGATTTAATTCCTATTCAATGAAGGTTTACTTTTAAAGATTAAAAGGTCTAGATTCCTTCTAGATCAAGGAAATCAATTCTAAAAGGATTGATCAAGATTCTTCAACCATTTAAAGGCCAAGATTATTTTATGTCCAAATAGAAGTTGTATTGTAAAATTCTATAAGTAAAGGTTGTAACCAAGTATTGTAATTGCCTCAACCAAATAAGTCTCAAGGAGTTTCTACAACAGAGAATATCAAGCAAAATAGACTAGAGGAAGCCAAAAAAGAGAGAAGCAAGTTGAAATTGCATAGAGAGAGAAGATAATACTCTTGTAATATAGGGCTAGATTCAAGTGAAAGGGAATACTCTTGTTGCATCAAGAGAAAAGTTAGATCTCTTTATATCCAAGTCTATTAATA
>JAVJIF010023585.1:0-61107 GCA_038442645.1 Agave tequilana
AAATCTATTTTTCATTTTTCCATCTTCTTAATCTACCATCTTCTTCCGAATTTAACTTTAACTCAATTTTCCTTTTTCTTTTAAAAAACTAAAGAAGAACTTTAATAATACTTCATAGCCTAAAAGAGAACTTACTAAAAAGTTTCCATCGCTAGTCCCTCCTTGTGGATCACGACCCGCATAGCCACTTACTATTGCGGTAGAATTGTGTAACTTGCACTATTATTTTAAATTTTTGAAATTCGGTATTTTGTGTGCAGGTTCTAACTCAATCAAATTTTGGCGCCGTTGCCGGGGAGGGACGGTAAGTAATTCTCTTTAAAGTTTATACTTTTAGTTAACTTTCTTCTTTGTTTTTTGTATAGATTTAACAACAAGGAATTCTTGCTGCAGTAGACACATAAGTGGCCTCGGACTTTGCTCAAGAAAGCAGAGCCCAAAGCCCTCAGATTTGCTACAGTCCTGTGGCAAACTGAGTGAACTACTAACCTGTATTTTCTGTAGGTTGGTTAAATTGCGTAGTTTAAATATCTGTAGCATTTATTTCTTTGTTTGTCTCACTGTATTTACTTTCTAACCTCAACAGTAAAATGATGATTGTAAATGCTAAAAAAATAATTTAGACTTTACATTTAGGCACGTGTCTATTTCAATACATTTTCTATTTACTGTTGAAGAGTGCTGGAGCAAAGGTACGTGTGCATAGCATCTAGTATAAGAACACTTTTGGATTGTTTACATTGCTTAAGTGTTGCTTTTCTTGTACACTGCACTAAATTGATCTAAGGGCTTGTCCTATAAACAAGATAAGGTGGGGAAGTCATTACCCTCCCTTAGCCCACAAACAATCTCCTCACTCACTAACTCAAGCCTAACTAAAAATGAGTAGACGTCGGCCCTAGGGACAACTCAGACTCAATTAGGAGATTATCCTAAGGGGGAAAGGTGTTGGAATTTGACTCATGCCAAATCAGTGTTTAGGAAGGGGATTAAGCGCCGAAAGCCCGAAGGTTGGTGGTTACTTAATTAAGGAACGTCTTTGACGAATAACCTCTCACCAATCTTGCCTTGACCTAGGTCAAAGCCTGTATTATACCTCCTATGGACAGTCTAACTAGTTAGGAGTCGTCTAGGTCAAAGGTCTACCCTAGTTTAGGTTAGAATTTTTCATTTTTGTTTGATTATTTGTTTTTTTCCCCCTTTGTTTCTGTTTTATTGTGTGATATGGCTTATAATAACAAATTTTCTAATTTTAATGGTAATCCATATTACACACCACCTCTTTTTCGGATATTACCAACCCGGCTTATCATAACTTTAACCAACCTAGTGTGCCGGATTGGTATTATCCGAATCAATATAACCCATGCCCTCAATCTTATAACCATAATTTCTAGAATAATTTCAACTCTTCACAGAGTCAGTAGGATTCACCTCCCCTGAGTCCAATTTTCAACCAACTTGTCCTCCTTATCCACCTTATCCACATATTTTCAAGATTCATACTCAGTTCCAACAGTCCAAAATAGAAAACCATCAATTTTGGAAATGAGTATTCGTGAGTCCAAACAACAATCACAAAATCTGACGGCTCACAATTTTACCACCAATTCCAAAATAACACTTCATCTTTTCAAGACCAATCGCAACAAAATGATGAACCTATCAACTACGAAAAGATGCTTGAAGTCATGACTCAGGCTTAAAACGCTCGTAATCATGACACAGATATAATGGTCCAATCTCTACGTTCTCACCGTTTGACAAGTTCTGATATCGGTAACCATTCTGTTAGAGTCGAAGAGTCATGTTTTTTTGGAACACAAGGTTCCATTTTAGCACAATCATTTGAACTTGCCCAAACTCCAAAATTTGAAAGTAACATTGACAGTTTGGCAAGTTATCCCTTTCCTGAAATTGAACTTGAAAATGAATATGATCATGAACCTCAACTTAGTGATTCAATTCTACTTCCTAATTCAATTATGACTCAGGTGTCTTCACCTGATTTCAATCTTTTTCTCGAGTCAACATTGGATCCTGTGCCAATTTATAATGAAATTGAATCGCCCATCTTTGATGATCAGCATATTGAACTTGATCAATTTCATACTTTTGAAAGTCCCATTGATAAATTGGCAAGTTCTTATTTTTATGAAATTGAACTCAATGAGAAATGTGACCTAGATTCTCAATTTTGTAATCCAGTTCAAATTCCCGAATCAATATTGACTCCTGTTTTGTTACCCGACTTGAGTAATATTTTAGAGTCAGTTTTGATTTCCACATCTGTCATTCTTAAACTTGAATCACCAATATTATTAAGTCACATTCCATTGTGGAAAAATGAATGTGGACTTAAGTTTCAACTTCTTGATTTGGACCCACTTCTTAAACCAATCTCGACTCCTGAACCTTTACTTGACTTAAGTTACTTTTCTTAGTTGGTATTAGTTCTCATACTTCCTGAGTCCAAGTCAGTCATTCTAGCTTTTCACACTCCATTTTGGGACAAGACGGTTGACAAAATTGACTCTGAAATTAATTATAGAATTTGGAAATTAGATAGGATAAAATATTTAAAAAAATCATTCATGTATATATCATTTTAGTGGTTTATATTAGAGAAATTTCTGATGGGTTCCTTCGAACTCCACGAAAAGTCGATTGGGCCGTATTTCGTGGACCAATCAGACCACTACCGGAACCACCACCTTAAGGTAACATTTTCCTTCCCTTTCTTCTTTTTCATGCATCTATACATTAATTCATACATTGAGGACAATGCATGACATAGGTGTGGGGGAGGGTTCTAACATAACTTAGGTTTTTCTTTTTATTAAAAAAATTAACATTTTCTTTACTTTTAAAAACTTTTTGAAAATGAAACAATTTTTTGACATATTTTTTTGTAAGAAATTAAGTCAATTTTAAGGAATAGGAAAATCAAAATTAGTATTTCTTGAACTTAGTCAAAATAAGATTATTTGTTTGATTTTTAGAGTTAGGAAGATAATTTATCAAAGTAATTTAGTCTTGATCTTTACCTTAATGAAATATGCACACTTCATACACTTACACACTTAGGGTTCAAAAAATGAAGATTCTTATGCCTTATAAAAATAAAAATATATATATCTATGAAAGATGAACAAATCTAATTATTGATTAGCTAGGTGCTTTGGCCTAAGTAAGCCTTGGTATTTATGCGAAAGATGATTAGATAAGTTTGATAAAAAAAAATCCTCTGATTAAGCTGGGTATTTGTGCCTAATAAAGTATAAGTATTCACGTCTAAAATTTGTTCATATAATAAAATCCTTAGTTTTGTGGCCTTATTTGCTCGAGTCTTAAGTCCTTGGGGTGTTTTCTCACCCGGTGTCCTAAGACCGATTAGTTTGGGAGTCATCGATTAAAGGCTCGTTACATGGGCAGATTAGAAAGCCTAATAGAACTAAGGAATAATACCACTAAATATATATATATATATATATAAATAAGGTATAAGAGTTAGAGTTAAAGAACCTTAGTCAAAATTTTCATGGTCACAAGTTGCATATGACTTAGGGTAAATTAATAGATTAGATGAGAAGTGCAATTTGACTCCTTACTTTGATTGATAACAAATTTTTGAATAGAGACTAAGTTTAGGAATGAAAAATTCGGTTTCCTATAAATTATAGATTATTTAAATCTTACAATAATATTTCAAATATTTTTCTTTGAAAATGTGTTTTCAAAATATTAACTTTTTTTTATTGATTTTGTGGGTGCAATCCATTGAAAACCCTCACGAGACAAAACTCGTCCTCTAGGGGTAACCTAGAGGTTTAACGGCTTGTTGTACAAGCTCGGTGCAATCGCGTGACCTGCGAAAGTGGTCTAATAATCTTTAGTTTAGTTTTGTAGTTTTGCTCGAGGACGAGCAAAAGATAGGTGTGGGTGTGATCGTACATATATTTTGTATTCTTTTCATTACACTCTTACATTTATCGTATTATAAATCTGCTAATTTTCTTGTCTTAAATATCTATTTTGCAAAAGATAATAATGAAAAGAAAGAGGATTAAACTAAATAACTACCAGTTAAAATCAAATTTAACTGAATCTATTTGGTTAGCTGAGGATGATCCCAGATCTAGTTAGAATAAATCAAAAATTGGGGCAAATGTTCAGCTGAAGATCAGAGCAAATCAGAAAGATAACACCAAATGGAAACCGATAAAATTCAGATTTTTATAAATCTATTTTGATTAGCTAAAGATCAACCAAGGATAATATCAAATGCAGAGAAACAAATGGATAGAAAGAAGATCAACGGATGAGATGAAGCAAGTTTGACTCAGATTCTGACTGGATACATTTTAATATTTGAATTATAACTTTCGCTATTGAATCTCAAATCTGATGATTCAAGATGATCCAAAAAGCAGACTTATAGGGCACAACTTTTATGTTGATTAGTATTTCTAATTCTATCATTTGATAAGTGATATTCAGCAATCAACACGCCAACAAACTGCAGATCAGAACTGAATATCTATATCAAATCAAGTTTAGAGAAAAGGGAAGGATTCAAATTCAGAAATAGCCAGCTTTCCCTATCTTCATACTCCTCTAGCCTCTGCATTTTTTCTATAAATACCTGCAATCTCAAAGGCAAAGGACGACCATGCAGAGATAGGATTTAGTCCACTTTTTCATCTTTTGGTGTAGGTTTTTTTGTTTTTCTTTTCATGTAATTTTTAGTTTTAATTTATGTAACTGAGAGGAGAAACGAGTTTCATGGAGGAAGGAGATCAAGCTTGTACTGAGGGTGACATCGGTGTAAGTAAGTCCTTTCTTTCATTGTTATTAGAATCGAATAGAAGTTTCTTTTTCTTCTTTACTCTTGTTTTCATTTGCTCTCCTCTGATGTGTTTGTAATCCAATTGAATTCGATAGCCTCGAGACTGCTTCGCCATTGCAAGTGCCATTGATGGCCTATGGTGATGAATAACGATTCTTTGTTAGTTTAGCTCTCCCTTTTATTCGTAGTGTAGATCGAGAATGTGGAAGATCATATACGCCATTCTTGATTGCCTTCAAAGACAAGGTAAGTCGTCGCAACGGATCTAAGGTATATGAGCATTGAAGAGGTAAGTAATTTTTAGGGTATCTTCTTTTCTTTTATTCTTTAGTTTCAATATCACAAGCTCCAATCATCTTTATCACTCTTTTCCATTTCTTTGTATATAATCTATTTTTCATTTTTTCATCTTCTTAATCTACCATCTTCTTCCGAATTTAACTTTAACTCAATTTTTCCTTTTTCATTTAAAGAACTAAAGAAGAACTTTAACCATACTTCGTAGCCTAAAAGAAAACTTACTAAAAAGCTTCCATCTCTAGTCCCTCCTTGTGGATCATGACCCGCATAGCCACTTGCTATTGCGGTAGAATTGAGTAACTTGCACTATTATTTTAAAGTTTTGAAATTCGGTATTTTGTGTACAGGTTCTAACCTCAATCAGCACATGTCTTTAAGAAATTTGGAATATGACGAGACTTGTTGAATTGCATCAAGAAAAGGCACGTTTATCTTAACTTGATTGAAAATCTCAATTATCTTATCCATGTGTACATTTTGCTTGTTATTTTTCAGCCTATTAGGAAATGGTACTATAGGCTTGTGGACCTGACTGATTGACTTATCTTTCTCAGATTCATCCAATTTGAAAGAATTGAGACTAGATGAGGTGGATGCTTGTGTGTGGTTGTATTGAATGGAACTGGATGGCGTTGATACTTGGTTATCAACTTTCATTAGCTTTCTTTCCCGATCTCAATGTATGAACAACATTCCTTGATTCAACGGTTGATCCTCAGCCAAATGTGCTTGGTAGGAATTCCTAGGATTCGTTACTGGTTGACTGGGCAAGGTACCTTTTAGCCTCTCATTTTGTGAATTAGCTAGTTACTCATTTGAACCTCTAACCTCGTTATGGCTTGTGTGTGGCTGTTCCGTAATGTTTGAATAAAAGACTCTTAGTTCTTCATGTACATTTTCATGTTCTTCTCAAAATCAGTCATTCTATTCTCAAATGGAGGATTTTGGAAGGAAGATTGTGAAGCTTGGTTTGAAAATTTTTGCTGATAATTGGGAAACTTGGGTTAATGGTTGGAAGATTATGATAGTGATTTGAAAAGTTAGGTTAATGATTAGAAGAATTATAATTATGATTGGAATATTGAAAGTGGTTTGAATGGTTTGAACTGTTGGCCCAGAGGCCTTCCACTCTAGTTAACTCATGTAGTTATAGTTTACTAATAATCTTGTGATATTTAGTTTTAGATATTTAATCAAGATATTAGTAGGTGATTAGCTTCAACAATGGTGTTTTGGAGCTTTCACATGGTGATTCAAGAGCCCGAGCGTCAAAGTCATATCTAGCACTCGTTTAGAGTCAAGCTCAGTGGATCACGTTTGGATCGAGTCGACTTGGAGACGGCGCTCTACAAGAAAAATTCGGTACATAGTTTAGTTTATTTTTTAGATCCATTTGTTAAAGATTAGATAGTATGATATGCTGAAGTTCACAACACACATACTTGTTTAAGTTTCATGTTTTGGTTTTCAGTTTTTGGTTTAACCAATCTTCGTTTTCATGAATAGATAAAATCAATAAGTTTACATGGTTTAATGTATATTAGATTTGTTCTATATACATGCAAGCTTCAACTATTTAAACAAACTTAGTTTGATAGTCTATTTCATGAGTTTGGAGTTTTGGTATTTTAACAAAACATATTTTTGGATTTTAAGTCAAAAACATTGATATATATATATCTTCCATGTATATTGATTATATCCATATACTATATGCTTCAAGTTGTTTAAGTATCATGTTTTTGTATTTGGATGAGTTTTGGACAAAACAATTTTTCATTTCAAAAATTCAAGTTTTGGAAAATACGGGTTTTGGTTTTCGGCAAAATTTTCATAACACAAAAAGAGTTCAAAATGTTTGTAACTTGGTTTAATTTTTACTTAAACAAGTTTGTATTTCAAAGAGAATATAAGAACTTATTTTTGTGAGATTTATTTGACAATTAAAACCCAGTTTTCAAATCCCTTATCCAGCCCTGCCAGGCTCGGGCGGTCGACCAGACCCAAAGTCAGCCGACCGGACCGGTCGACCGACGTGCACAAGAACGTGCACGCTGACCTACCACTTAGGCCAGTTGACCAAACGGTCGACTGACTGAAAGTGCCCCACTCTCGGGTGGGCGGTCGACCGGATGGTCGACCGTGAAGCTTGGCACGGTCGACCAGCCAGAGAGCAATAGCTCTTTAGAATTGGCGCGGTCGACCGGGCGGTCAACCGGCAGGCTCAACGGTCACTTTTTTAACCGTTGGTCGGTGGACCAGCCGGTCGACCGGAAGGTCAATTTTGACCTGCCTGCTGGCAATGGGCAGATTCTTTTGGGGGATTATAAATACCCCATTTCAAGAGTGTTTTAGTAACAAGTTTCAAGAGTAAAAATTCAGAGCTTCTCTAGTGTTTTTATTACAAGTTTTAAAGAGTTTTAGAGCTTCAAAGATTTGATCTTCATTTATTTTAAAAGTGTTTTTTTCAAAGAAAATAGTCTTTTTGGGAATTTGTTTTTGGTCTAAAATTCTATATCTATTTGGAGATTTTCTCAAGTGATTTTCTTTGATCAAAACACTTTGTTTTTCTCACACTTGAGCTTATCATTCTATCCTCTCTATAGGATCTTTGTTTTGTGAGAAAGAATTGGTTTGTGGTCTTTTGATCACCAAGTTGTAACCCTCCTACTTTGTGTTATCCTCTTGTGTAGAGGTTGATTTTGGAGTGGTGGCTTTGTGTCCTATCCCTCTAGTGAGAGGTTGATTTGTTATTTGGCTTTGTGCCTATCCCTCATTTGTGAGTTGATTTGTGGTGGCTTTGTGCCTAGCCTCTAAGTGTAGAGGTTGTGTTTGTAATTGAGAGAGGCGTATTCCCGGTTGTATCGTCCCAAATTCTCAGTGGAGGTTTCCTGTGTGGGAGTCCTGTGTAGACAAGTTAGTGGAAATCCTTCTGTGTGAAGGCGAGGATGTAGAGCTGGGTGCTCGAACCTCGAAACAAATCTCGGTGTTTGCGTTTGATCCATTGACTCTAAACTCTCTCTCTATTACTTTGTACCTTGCATCATTCATATTTTCATGTCATACTTATATGCTTAGTTGTGATTGTTTGTGTGCCTCACTTGTGTCTAACCATAAGAGCTTCATATAGCACCTCAACTCGTATTCAGAGGAATCAAGAGGAGTTAATCCAGAGGCCTTCACCAGGAATTCGGCTACACTCGTTAGTTACACTAAGTGTGTTGCAATTTAGTTTTAATTTTCGCATTTTGTTCATTAGATTAGCCGTACACCTATTCACGCCCCTCTAGGTGTACTTTCAATTGATATCAGAGCCTACGCTCCTGATATTAGGTTTAACCACATAGGAGTGTGATCTTAGTTTTGCTAATCTATATTTGCATTTGCATTTGCACACATATAGTTTGCACTCATGGATAGCCCTCCCATGTTTGATATCTTTAGACTTGATATATGGAAGGTTATGATGAGTGGTAATTTGAAAGCCCTAGGTTATAAAATTTACCTTGCCATTACCAAGGAATCCTACCTTAGTGATAGCAAGCATATAAAGGCTAATGCACAAGCACTTAAGGCACTTAGAGCATCCCTTGATAAAAAATATTTACATGTGTTTTCTCACTATGATTCCGCTTTTGCAGTATGGAACATTTTGACATCTCCTGAACTACCAACGCTTATTAATAAGAAGAGAAAATCTAGTCGAGACGAGTCCGACGAACGTTGCTTCATAGTCCAAGGGAATGACTCCCTTGAGATACAATCGGAAACTCAACTAGATGCTAGTTCTAGTCCATATTGCAATGAGTGTATGGATACACAAGTCTTGAATGATGAACTTGCCAAAAATTGTGAAAATTTGATTTCAAATATAAACTTTTGAAAAAGGATAGTCTTGGTTAAAAAGAAGAAAATAAAAATTTATCTTCTAGACTTGAGATTACTTTACAAGAGAAAGTTGAGATTTCAAATAAGTGTGACTCTTTGAAAACCCAACTTGAACTTGTTTTAAATGAAAACAAGATTTTGAAAAATAAAAATGATTGCAATGAAGTTTTGTAGAAAAATGAGTCTTTAACTTCAAAACTTGATTTTGTTGTAAAAGAGAATGATTCCTTAAAAATAAAAATTGCTTCTGTTTCAAAGGAATTGGAAATTATTTTAAATAAAAATGTTTCTTTGAAAAAGGATATAGACTCTCATGTTTGCCATGCTAGTGTAGCTTCTTCATCTAGCTTACCTATTGCATGCACCTCTTCTTCTAGGATTGATAATGATATTTGTTTGTTAAAGAAGAGTGTGGATTGTTTGGGCTCCACTTTGAGCCATTGTGCTTTGAACAACTCACGGTTGGAATCTATGCTTCGAAAGAAACAAGTTCCTCTTATGCATGCACACAAACCACAGCATACACATGCTCCTCACGCTCACACCCATAACACGATATATGCTCATGTGTACACTTGTACACATTGTGGACGTAAGGGCCACCTTGCTAAATTTTGTTATGATCGTATACATGATTCAAATTTAGCAACTAAGTTTGTTTGGTTTAGGAAAGGAGCTAACCCCCATGGACCCAAAAGAGTGTAGGTACCAAAGACCATCCCTATTGTATTTGATGTAGGTGTAGGCTCTCACATGACGTGAGAGTGATGGTACCTTGAGGTGGATGCGTTCCAAGCTTAAAGAGGACAATTTGGATGCATCACTTTCAAGGGAAGTTTGGTGGGAGAACCACCTTGTTTTGGAGACATAGAGATGTGCCTTAATTGGTTTGGTAACGATTTCTTACTCCTCATTTATGTTTACATGCTTTTCATGTCATTGATTTTTAGCATGTTTGATGTTTCATGATTAGTATGTTATATGCCATGATATTTAGATTAGTGATATACATGATTAGTTATTTGAGACACCCATGCTTAATATGGACTTATACCTTTGTGTTCTCATATTTGTTTAGCTAATATGTATATCATAGATCTAATGCATGTTCATTTACATAATGATCATATGAGTTTTTTGTTTTAATTTCTATGCTACATGTTTTGATTACATGTTTAGATGTTAGTTTTCATTAAAACTTAGGTATATACTTGTACATCTAGTGAGTCACAAATAGATTATTATGTGTTTGTGCTTGAATGCTAATTTGTACTTATTAGATGTACTAGCATAGCCTAGTTTTGATGATTCATGCATTTGACTTGTATTCCCATTTTGTACATGTTTTTCATGTTTATATGTTTAGCTTCATGTATATGTCCACTTTGTCTAAACTATTAGCTATACATATACATCCTTGAGCCACTTGCTTTCATGCAAATCTTTATTATGAACTCAATTATGTTTAGGGATATGTATGTATACTTCTAATTTAGATAAAGCATACATATACCTTGAAGCCTATTTGACTTTGATGATTTTCATGTTTTTGACAAGGAAATTCATAATTGAGCTAAATTAACTATTTTCATGATTATGTTTTTCACATAACTTGTACACTCATATTATTTGTTGTTTTCTCATGATTTTGTTTTCATAAGTATGATACGGGCTTTAAAGATTTCGAGTGTTTGGTGATCATGTGACTTATATATTTTTCATGGAATATATTTTTATTTTATTCCTTACTTGAAGGATTTCGTACTAGTTTATAAATTTTTCTTATAACTGGTTCGTATTCTTCATTTTGGAAGAGTTTTCAATCAGTTAAACTATTTTCAAACCTATTTTTGAAAACCCTTTCTATTAACGGGCGGTTGGTTGGGCGACCATGCCTTGTATGCTTATTATTGAAAATCTTTTTAAACATGTGCATGAAATGGGTGGTAGGAAGTATGAGTTATACACTTGATCTTATTATGTTTTCAATTAGTATCATTGGATCTTTTCAATTGGTATCACTATTGACATTCTTTTTGTATACTCATATGTTTTATTTGTGCTTACTATATCTCTATATCTTTGAGCACAAATTTTGGTTATGCTAAGCTTGATTTCTTAAATGGCTATTATATTTCAATTGATTATGTTTTAATTGGTATCTTATACAAGCTTATACATCATTTTATTTGATATTTCATAAAGGGGGAGAAAATTTATATTTCACTTTTCAAGTGGTTTTGTTTACCTTTCGTATTTTACTCTCACACTTTATGAAAAATGATTGAAAAAGGATATTGATTATTTTTAGTATCATATGCCCCTAATGAAAAATTACTTTCAATTGATACTAATCTTTACAATTGATATCAAGATTATCTATATATCTTTTAATTGATATCAAAATTTTTAGTTGGATTCCATGATTGAAAAATGATTTATTTATTTACTTACAATTGGTATTTAAATTTATGTTAAAAATATTTGTTTTATGTACTTTCAATTGGTATGATTTATTGATATTATGATGCACTAAATTGATATTTTTTTTAATTGGTATCATAAAGTTTTGATTTGATTTCACCCCTAATTGAGATTTTTTGTTTAAGACAAAAAAGGGGAGAACATTATTTTATTGTTTTCTTTGATCCCTTTATTGATGATTGACAAAAAGGGGGAGAAGTTTTTGTGAGTTTATATGCATGTTTATTGGTTTATTTGAGTTTCAATTTGGTATCAAGAACTTTTATTGTTTCATACTTTGTTGTTTTGTTTTATTGATATGAAGAACTTTTGTTAAAACTTTTATTGTTGGTATCAAGAGCTTGTATTGATTATCTTTCAATTGGTATCAAGAATTTTTTATTGATTGGTATCAAAAGCTTTCAAGAGTTTTTTTATTGATTGGTATCAAGAGCTTTGTTATTGATAAAGTTTTCAAATTGAAATTTTTATTGGTATCAAGAGCAATTATTTAAAAACATGTTATTTCAAAAAGGAAAAGGAATTTATTTTAAAAGTTTGGTATCAAGAGCATGTTCATTTCATTGTTTTATGCATGTTGATGCATATTCATGTTTAGTATTCATTGCATATATTTATTGTTTATTGTTATGCATGAGTTTAGGGGGAACTTCTTTGAAGCTTAACTTTAATCTATGCATAAATAACTCCATGAGTTTTGTCATCATCAAAAAGGGGGAGATTGTCGGCCCAGAGGCCTTCCACTCTAGTTTTGATGATGATTAACTCATGTAGTTATAGTTTACTAATAATCTTGTGATATTTAGTTTCAGATATTTAACCAAGATATTAGTAGGTGATTAGGTTCAACAAAGGTGCTTTGGAGCTTTCACATGGTGATTCAAGAGCCCGAGCATCAAAGTTCATATCTAGCACTCGTTTGGAGTCAAGCTCGGTGGATCATGTTTGGATCGAGTCGACTTGGAGATGGTGCTCTGCAAGAAGACTTTGGTACATAGTTTAGTTTATATTTTAGATCTATTTGTTAAAGATTAGATAGTGTGGTATGCGCAAATTCACAACACACACTTATTTAAGTTTCATGTTTTGGTTTTCGGTTTTTGGTCTGACCGATCTTAGTTTTCATGAACAGATAAAATCAACAAGTTTACATAGTTTAATGTATATTAGATTTGTTCTATATACATGCATGCTTCAACTATTTAAACAAACTTAGTTTGATAGTTTATTTCATGAGTTTGGAGTTTTGGTATTTTAACAAAACATATTTTTGGATTTTAAGTCAAAAATATTGATATATATATATATCTTTCATGTATATTAGATTATATCCATATACTATATGCTTCAAGTTGTTTAAGTATCATGTTTTTGTATTTGGATGAGTTTTGGACAAAACAATTTTTCATTTCAAAAATCTAAGTTTTGGAAAATACGGGTTTTGGTTTTCGGCAAAATTTCCATAACACAAAAAAATTTCAAAATGTTTGTAACTTGGTTTGATTTTTACTCAAACAAGTTTGTATTTCAAAGAGAATATAAGAACTTATTTTTGTGGGATTTATTTGACAATTAAAAACCCAGTTTTCAAATCCCTTATCCAGCCCTGCTAGGCTCTGCCGGTCGACCGGACCCAGAGTCGGTCGACCGGACCGGTCGACCGACGTGCACAAGAACGTGCACGCTGACCTGCCACTTAGGCCGGTCGACCGAGCGGTCGACCGACTGAAAGTGCCCCACTCTCGGGTGAGGGCGGTCGACCGGACGATCGACCAAGCGGTCGACCGAGCGGTCGACCGGCCAGAGAGCAACAGCTCTCTGGAATTGGCGCGGTCGATCGTGCGGTCGACCGGCAGGCTCAACGGTCACTTTTTTGACCGTTGGCCGGTCGACCGGCTAGTCGACCGGAAGGTCAATTTTGACCTGCCTGCTGCCAAAGGGCAGATTCTTTTGGGGGATTATAAATACCCCATTTCAAGAGTGTTTTAGTAACAAGTTTCAAGAGCAAAAATTCAGAGCTTCTCTAGTGTTTTTATTACAAGTTTTAAAGAGTTTTAGAGCTTCAAAGATTTGATCTTCATTTATTTTAAAAGTGTTTTTTCAAAGAAAATAGTCTTTTTGGGAATTTTTTTTGGTCTAAAATTCTATATCTATTTGGAGATTTTCCCAAGTGATTTTCTTTGATCAAAACACTTTATTTTTCTCACTCTTGAGCTTATCATTCTATCCTCTCTATAGGATCTTTATTTTGTGAGAAAGAATTAGTTTGTGGTCTTTTGATCACCAAGTTGTAAACCCTCCTACTTTGTGTTATCCCTCTTGTGTAGAGGTTAATTTTAGAGTGGTGGCTTTATGCCCTATCCCTCTAGTGAGAGGTTAATTGTTGTTTGGCTTTGTGCCATCCCTTATTTGTGAGGTTGATTTGTGGTGGCTTTGAGCCTAGCCTCTAAGTGTAGAGGTTGTGTTTGTAATTGAGAGAGGATTTGTGTACTCCTGGTTATATTGCCCCAAATCCTCGGTAGAGGTTCCCTGTGTGGGAATCCTGTGTGGACAAGTTAGTGGAAATCCTTCTGTGTGAAGGCGGGGACGTAGAGTTGGGTGCTCAAACCACGAAATAAATATCGGTGTTTGTGTTTGATCCATTGACTCTAAACTCTCTCTATTACTTTGTACCTTGCATCATTCATATTGTCATATCATACTTATATGCTTGGTTGTGATTGTTTGTGTGCCTCACTTGTGTCTAACCACAAGAGCTTCATATAGTACCTCAACTCTTATTCAGAGGAATCAAAAGGAGTTAGTCCAGAGCCCTTCATCGGGAATTCGGTTACACTCATTGGTTACACTAAGTGTGTTGCAATTTAGTTATAATTTCCGCATTTTGTTCATTAGATTAGCCGTACACCTATTCACCCCCTCTAGGTGTACTTTCATGACCGTGAGTAGTCTTTATTTTTTTGGCTCCATGAGTTATTCAGGTAATTTCTCCAGCCAAAATTGTACGTTGATGCGTAAAAATTATTACTGGGCCTTGAAAAGACCGCATTCACTGGTTCAAAAAATTATTATTGAGCTTGGAACACTGGACACTCCTCAAACACATGATTCATGGCTTGACAGTAATTTCAGCCCGGAGTTGAAAATTAGTTTGGGCTGACTTGGTTGACTAGAACTGGTTCTTTAGTTTCTAAAACTTTCAATCTTCCTGCTAGGTTTGCTATTCTAGCCTCGGTAACTATGGATGATTCAATTAAATGGAGACCTCCTTTTGAAGAGATGGAGTTTGAATTCCTAGAGTTTTCATTAGTTGGTTCCCATTGAATGGTCTTTTCAGCTAGATTTTCATATAAATCTCATCCTTCATTTTTATCTTTTTGCAGAAATCCCCCTTGGCATGTAGTTGAAATACACCTAGAGGGGGGTGAATAGGTGTAATTGCTAATCTAATGATCTTTTTAAACTTATGAAATGAGTGATGCAACAATCTCTCAAAATACGACTAAGAGCCGAATACCCCTTGCGAGGTTCTGAACTCCTTCCTCCCAATTCCCCTTAAATGGGTTAGAGGTGCGCAATGCAACCGTGTTGTATTGAGGTGTGATTGATCAATGCCAAGTATGATGATGAAAATGAAAGGCTCACAATGTAACACAACAAGTATAGCAACACAAGATTCCACAAGTAGAGGGTTAGTTACTCAAGCAAATAATTCAAGGCAATATAAAACAAGAGAAATTGAAAGAAAGAAGAACGCAAAGGCAATCGCAAACAAGGATGATTTGTTTCGAGGTTCGAGCCCGTTGCTCTAGTCCCCGCCTTCACCTCCGTGAAGGGTTTCCACTATCCCTTAGGATCCCGTACAAGTTAGGCCTCCAAAGACCTCAAGCCCGTAGCTTCACCTTACAAAGAAACTCCACCGAGGAGCTTGTCTCCACAAGAACAAGGATTACAAATAGTGATCTTTAACTAGACCACAACACTCTTTTACAAACACTCTCACTCTTTTACAACTTCACTTATAGAAAGAATATGAAATTTTTGGCTCTATGAAGTGTGGTGAGAAAAGCTTCAGTTGTAGAGTGATATTAGAGATCAAACAACAACTGAAAAATCAATTTGAAAGAATGGAAATGAAAGCTTTAAACTATTTTTCTCTTTCACTTGAAAACAATGAAAAATTGTATTTTTCTTGGTAAATAACTAAGGCCTATTCCCCACTATTTATAGGGAGAGAATAGGTTAAAAACTCTGATTTTTCCAGCTAATTTGATCAGAAAAAGAGTCCCAACAATTCCTAAAAACTCTGTAAAAGAGAAAACCAAAAACAGTTTTTCAGAATTTCCAAAAGAAGAAAGAGCCGTTATGGCTTGTTGCAGGCCTACCGGTCGACTGCCGGTCGACCGGGTCCCTGCTGGCAAAAGAGCCGTTGGGACATCGGTCGACTGCCAGTCGACCGATCCAAGAAAGGAAAACACAGTTTCCTTCTATCGGTCGACCGACCCAGTCGACCGAAAAGATACAGAGAGCAAACATCTATTTTCGGTCGACCGGTCTGTTGGTCCGGTCGACCGACAGACATGCACAACCTGTGCATGTCCGGACACAGCAGCCGGTCGACTGCCGGTCGACCGGTCTGCCTGAAACAGGATTCTGGGCAGATTTTTGAGATAGAAAATTTTGTAAAAATTCTTTTAAAAAATCTGAAGCTAAGTGTTATGCAGAAAATAGTTTATATCATGTTTTAAACAAGTTTTTGAAGATATAAAGCTTTGAGTACATGTATGTATAAACTAAGGCATAAACTTAGAAATAAACATTTTCAAAAACAAAGGAAACATACAAAACAAATGTGTGTGCAAATCCTAGAGCCAAATTTCACATATTCAATCTTTAACAAACTAAACTTACAAACTTCTAGGTCTTCAAGACTTCAAGATGGGCTATCTTCACTTGATCTTCAATATTGTACTTTGAGCCCAATTTGACTTGTCTTGAGTCCAATGTACCTTCCTTTAGGGAAGAATTCATCTCTTTAATATATAAACCTGAAACACACTTAAACAACAATTTATATTAGTACAAATAACTAATATGTTTTGTAATCATCAAAATACACTAAACATGGGTTGATTGTAACCTTGGGCCAACAATCTCCCCCTTTTTGATGATGACAAAACATATAGTTATTAAACAAATAAAGAGAGGAAAAAGCTTGGAAAGCTCCCCCTTAAACAATGCTATGTATTTAACATGAATATGAACAACTATGTAAGCATACATAAAACATTGAAAAATATCATCACCAAAAATAAACTATCATAAGGAATAACAAAATTTAAAACAAACAACATATATTTTCTCCATATATTTTCTCCCCCTTTTTGTCATACATCAAAAAGGGTTAAAAAAAATTTTAAGACAAAACAAAACAAACATATTAGAAACCAAAACAAAACAAACTAAGATATTTTAAGTATCAATCTTACATACATTCAATTCACCACAAATAAATGAAAATCTTGCATAATCTAAAGGTTTTGTGAAAATATCTGCAAGTTGAAAATCTGTGGAAACAAAATCGATATCAATGTCACCTTTTTCAAAGTGATCTCTAAGAAAATGATATCTAATGTCTATATGTTTGGTTTTACTATGTTGATTAGCATTTTTGGTCATGTGAATAGCACTAGTATTATCACAATAAATCTTAACATGATCAAAATGTAAATCAAAATCGAGAAGAGTATGTTTCATCCAGAGTACTTGTGCACAACAAGCTCCGGCTGCTACATACTCCGCCTCGGCGGTTGAAAGGGCTACACTATTTTGCTTCTTGGAAGACCAAGACACAAGACAATTGCCCAAGAATTGGCAAGTGCCACTTGTGCTCTTCCTATCTACCCTACAACCGGCATAGTCGGCATCCGAATAACTAGTCATGGTAAATTGGTTAGTTTTCGGATACCACAAACCTAAATCAATTGTGCCCCTAAGATACCTAATTATGCGTTTTACCGCTATTAAGTGTGATTCCTTAGGACATGATTGAAAACGTGCACATAAACATACGGAAAACATTATATCCGGCCTACTAGCCGTAAGATAGAGTAAACTACCAATCATGCTGCGAAATAATTTGATGTCTACTTCCTTACCTTGTTCGTCCTTGTCAAGTTTCGTAGTGGTTGCCATGGGAGTCTTTGCTACTTTGGATCCTTCAAGCCCGAACCTCTTGATGAGTTCTTTGGTGTACTTGGCTTGGTTGATGAATGTCCCATCACTACGTTGCTTGATTTGAAGTCCAAGGAAGAAGTTGAGCTCCCCCATCATAGACATCTCGAATTCCTTTTTCATGCATGACTCAAAATTCTTGCAAAGTGAAACATTAGTAGATCCAAAATAATGTCATCAACATAAATTTGAACTATGAGGATATCTTGATCTATATGTTTGGTAAATAATGTTTTATCAACTTTTCCTTTCTTAAAATCATTTGAAAGCAAAAATGAAGACAATCTTTCATACCAAGCCCTAGGGGCTTGTTTCAAATCATATAGTGCTTTATCTAATTTATAAACATAATTATGGTGTGTAGGATCAACAAACCCGGGGGGTTGTTCAACATACACCTCCTCATCAATATAACCATTAAGAAAAGCACTCTTTACATCCATTTGAAATAACTTAAAATCTTTAAATGAAGCATATGCTAAGGTCATCCGTATGGCTTCGAGCCGTGCTACGGGTGCAAAGGTTTCTTCAAAATCGATTCCCTCGATTTGAGTGTAACCTTGGGCAACTAACCTAGCCTTGTTTCTAACTACATTACCCGATTCATCCAACTTGTTCTTAAAGATCCATTTAGTACCAATAGTTGGTCTATCTTGGGGCCTAGGAACAAGATGCCATACTTGGTTGCGCTCAAATTGATTGAGCTCCTCTTGCATAGCAAGCAACCAATATGAATCGGCCTCGGCCTCGAGGACATTTTTAGGTTTTATGTGTGAAATAAAAGCAAAATTACCACAAAAATCTTGAATCTTAGAGCGAGTGGTTACCCCTTTTGATACTTCACCTATGACGAGGTCCTTGGGATGATGAGGATTGAATCTCCAATCCTTTGGTAGTGGTTGAGAGGGCTCCTCTTCATTTGCTTGATGTTCATTTCCTTGAGCCTCTTCCACTTTGGCTTCACTTCCATCACCATCCTTTGGCTTGTCTCCCATGGTAGAAGCATCCTCCAAGGTCACTTTCTCCAACCCTTCATCTAAAGCATCAATTTCTACACAATTCTTAACAAACTTGTTAGATTCCTCAAATTTAACATGAATAGATTCCTCAATAGTCAAAGTTGACCTATTGAAGACTCTATAAGCCTTACTAGTATTTGAGTAACCTACAAAAATAGCCTCATATGATCTAGCATCAAATTTTCCCAAATTAATATTTGTATTTAAAACAAAACATTTGCAACCAAACACTTTGAAATAAGAAACATTAGGTTTTCTAGAAAAATACATCTCATAAGAAGTCTTAGTAGTATTTTTACATAGGAAAACACGATTTGCAATGTAACATGAAGTATGAACGGCCTCGGCCCACAAATAATGTGGTAGACCATATTCATTTAACATTGTCCTAGCCATCTCTTGTAAAGTACGATTTTTCCGCTCAACTACTCCATTTTGTTGTGGAGTTCTAGGACAAGAAAGTTCATGTTTTATTCCATGTTCCTCACAAAAAGTGGTAAAGGGAAGGTTAATGAACTCACCTCCTCTATCACTTCTTATTTTAATTATTGAGGAGTCATTTTCCTTTTCAACTCTTTTCTTAAAGGCTTGAAAATGTGAAAAGGTTTGACTTTTATGTTCAAGAAAATAAACCCAAGTAAAACGCGAAAAATCATCTACTAAAACATAAGCAAATCTACTCCCACTTAAACTTTTGGTTTGTGTAGGGCCAAATAAATCCATGTGGATTAGCTCCAATGGACGTGATGACATGATATCCTTAATTGATTTGAATGAGGACTTAGTTTGTTTCCCAAATTGACATGCGTCACAAACTCGGTCTTTTTCAAAGTTCAATGAAGGAATACCCTTCACCATTTCCTTAGAGTTAAGCCTAGAAATATGGTCAAATGAAACGTGGCCTAATCTCCTATGCCATAACCAAGAGTCGTCATCGAGGGCTTTTAAACATGTTATATTACAAGACATATTTAGCATATCTATCATATATACATTACTTTCACGAAAACCGGAAAATACACAAACATTAGAATTTTTGTCAACTATTTTACAAGCAATATCATCAAAAATAACATTAAATCCTTTATCACATAATTGACTAATACTCAAGAGATTATGCTTGAGCCCGTCTACTAAAACTACATTTTCAATTAAAGGAGAAGTGCCAAGCTTTACATTACCAATACCAATGATTTTACCCTTGGCGTCATCTCCGAAGGTGACGGTGCCACCTTCATGATATCTTGATAGGGTTGCAAAGTTGTTGATATCCCAAGTCATGTGCCTTGAGCAACCGCTATCAAGATACCACAAACCTCTACGTCGTTGGGCTTTGGAAAGTACCTATATCATTTAAAACAATTGTTGACTTTGGTACCCAAACTTTCTTGGGTCCTTGAAAGTTAGTGTTACGAACCCAAACATTATGAGATGATGCACTTAGTCTATCATAGCAAAAATTAGCTAAGTGTCCTTTCCGTCCACAATGTGAACATGTGTACACTTTTCTATACATAAATGCATGGTGTGTATGTGAAGTGTGAGCATGCTTTGGGGGTTTACCATGATGCATAGGTTGTGTAGCATGTACATGAGCATGATGAACATTTTTCTTAGGAGCTTGTTTCTTAGGAAACATATTTTCCATCTTCTTCTTATCAAACTCACTACACTTTTTCAAAACAACATCTAATGAGTCTAATCTTTCCTTAAGCATGGCAATCTCATTAGAATCTACAAATGGGGTCTTTCCTTTACAAGCAATCTTATATTTTTCAAAATCATTTTTAGTGGAAACTAAAGAAGAATGCAAGTCATTATTTTCTTTAGAAAGATTTAACACTTGAATACTCAAAGATTCATTATCCTTTTTCATTTTCAAGTACTTTTTCTTCATGAAGTCATAATTTTGAGAAAGTTCTATAAATGCTTCACTTAACTCATCCATGGATAAATCTTCATCAAAGGGAGTTGAGGGGGTTACCTTGCTTGTGCTCTCATTTGCCATGAAGCACATATTGGCGGTGTCGATCTCCTCCTCGGATTCACTTCCGTCATCCCATGTTGCTTTCATAGCCTTCTTCTTGTATGGCTTCTTGGATGAAGATGGCTTTACTTGGTCCGGACACTCCGCTACAATGTGTCCCGGCTTTTGGCAATTGAAGCATATGATCTTTCTCTCTTCTTTGCCTCCTTGCCATCTCCTCCGTCCTTGGAACTTTGCCTTGTTGTACATCCTCCGGACGTTTTTGACTAGAAGTGAGAGCTCCTCGTCATCTTCTTCTTCATCATCTTCGTCGGAGTAAGTAGCATGACTTTTGAAGGCAATAGTCTTCTTCTTGGAGGGTGCCATGTCCTCCCTTGCCTTCCTCTCCATCTCATGGGTTTTTAAATTCCCAATGAGTCCGATGAGCTCAATCTCATCTTTATCATTGAGTTCCTTCAATGTTGTAGCTTTCACTTCCCATGATGGAGGAAGAGCCCGGATGATCTTTCTCACCCTTTGGTCGTTGTTGATGTCTTCACCTAGAGAAGAAAGCCCATTAGTAATCTTAGTAAATTTAGTAACCATATCATCTATGGTTTCATGTTCTTGCATGCTAAAATTTTCATATTGGGACCGAAGAAGGTCTATCTTGGCCCTCTTCAATTGTGATGTCCCCTCATGTGTTACTAGCAAATAGGTCCAAATCTCATAGGCGGATTTGCAATGGATGACTCTAGCTATGTCATCATCATTGAGGGCTTGTAGGAGTGCATAATGAGCCCTAGCATTGGCATCAAACTCCTTGGTCTCAATTTCGGACCAAGTAGATTCATCACCATCGGGGGTACTAAATTGTTTAGTCACGGCCTTTGCAACTCGGCTACCTAGAGATTGCAAGAAAACGGTCATCTTAACCTTCCATATGGGAAAGTTAAGTCCATCAAACTTAGGGGTGTCTTAATACCATCGGCCATGTTTACTATGTGGAAATGAATGAAATGATTAGCAATATGAGGATCTCTCTAAGGTTGTTAAGCCAAATCCTAGAGTCCAAGCTCTGATACCAATTGAAATACACCTAGAGGGGGGGTGAATAGGTGTAATTGCTAATCTAATGATCTTTTTAAACTTATGAAATGAGTGATGCAACAATCTCTCAAAAACACGACTAAGAGCCGAATACCCCTTGCGAGGTTCTGAACTCCTTCCTCCCAATTCCCCTTAAATGGGTTAGAGGTGCGCAATGCAACCGTGTTGTATTGAGGTGTGATTGATCAATGCCAAGTATGATGATGAAATGAAAGGCTCACAATGTAACACAACAAGTATAGCAACACAAGATTCCACAAGTAGAGGGTTAGTTACTCAAGCAAATAATTCAAGGCAATATAAAACAAGAGAAATTGAAAGCAAGAAGAACGCAAAGGCAATCGCAAACAAGGATGATTTATTTCGAGGTTCGAGCCCGTTGCTCTAGTCCCCGCCTTCACCTCCGTGAAGGGTTTCCACTATCCCCTTAGGATCCCGTACAAGTTAGGCCTCCAAAGACCTCAAGCCCGTAGCTTCACCTTACAAAGAAACTCCACCGAGGAGCTTGTCTCCACAAGAATAAGGATTACAAATAGTGATCTTTAACTAGACCACAACACTCTTTTACAAACACTCTCACTCTTTTACAACTTCACTTATAGAAAGAATATGAAATTTTTGGCTCTATGAAGTGTGGTGAGAAAAGCTTCAGTTGTAGAGTGATATTAGAGATCAAACAACAACTGAAAAACCAATTTGAAAGAATGGAAATGAAAGCTTTAAACTATTTTTCTCTTTCACTTGAAAACAATGAAAACTTGTATTTTTCTTGGTAAATAACTAAGGCCTATTCCCCACTATTTATAGGGAGAGAATAGGTTAAAAACTCTGATTTTTCCAGCTAATTTGATCAGAAAAAGAGTTCCAACAATTCCTAAAAACTCTGTAAAAGAGAAAACCAAAAACAGTTTTTTAGAATTTCCAAAAGAAGAAAGAGCCGTTATGGCTTGTTGCAGGCCTACCGGTCGACTGCCGGTCGACCGGGTCCCTGCTGGCAAAAGAGCCGTTGGGACATCGGTCGACTGCCAGTCGACCGATCCAAGAAAGGAAAACACAGTTTCCTTCTATCGGTCGACCGACCCAGTCGACCGAAAAGATACAGAGAGCAAACATCTATTTTCGGTCGACCGGTCTGTTGGTCCGGTCGACCGACAGACATGCACAACCTGTGCATGTCCGGACACAGCAGCCGGTCGACTGCCGGTCGACCGGTCTGCCTGAAACAGGATTCTGGGCAGATTTTTGAGATAGAAAATTTTGTAAAAATTCTTTTAAAAAATCTGAAGCTAAGTGTTATGCAGAAAATAGTTTATATCATGTTTTAAACAAGTTTTTGAAGATATAAAGCTTTGAGTACATGTATGTATAAACTAAGGCATAAACTTAGAAATAAACATTTTCAAAAACAAAGGAAACATACAAAACAAATGTGTGTGCAAATCCTAGAGCCAAATTTCACATATTCAATCTTTAACAAACTAAACTTACAAACTTCTAGGTCTTCAAGACTTCAAGATGGGTTATCTTCACTTGATCTTCAATATTGTACTTTGAGCCCAATTTGACTTGTCTTGAGTCCAATGTACCTTCCTTTAGGGAAGAATTCATCTCTTTAATATATAAACCTGAAACACACTTAAACAACAATTTATATTAGTACAAATAACTAATATGTTTTGTAATCATCAAAATACACTAAACATGGGTTGATTGTAACCTTGGGCCAACAGTAGTTTCTAAGAGGGTCTTAGTTGAGTAGTCTAAACCATCATAGAGATTGGCATTGTCGCCATTTCTCTATTCCATAATGAGGACATTGGACAAGGAGGTCTTTGAAGCGTTCAAAGTACCTCCAAAATGATTCACTAGGTTCTTACTTGAACTGCATGATGTTCTTTGATTGTGCACATGCATTGCCATTTTATATCACATATGCCACATTTTCTTCATTTATTTTTTAATAAAACTCGACTTTTTAATGTATTTTTATGTTTAATGGTATATAGTGTAATTAACCAAGAAAATAGAGAGATTAACAGATTATCCAATTAAATTCAAACAATTCAAAAGATCAAATAAATTAAGGAGATAGATTTAAATTAAAGGTTTTAGAAGCTATCTTATCTGAAAATTAGATATATCAGATAAGATAATATCATCTAATTTCAAAGAAAAATTGATTTTTTGAAAACCCTATCAGTTTCACTGAAGATAAATGGATATCTTATCAATTCTACAAGACAAACTGAAAATGCAAGAGGATAAATGGATAGAGAGAAGATCAACGGATGAGATGAAGCAATTTAAATTCGGATTCAGACTAGATACATTTTAGCATTTTAATCATAACTTTTGCACCGAAATGTAAATCTGATAATTAAAGATGATCCAGAAAGGAGACTTAAAGAGCTATAATTCTTAGGTTGATCATTCTTTCCAGGTCTATCGTTTGTTAGGTCATATTCAGCAATGAACATGATAATAAGCTGCAGATCAGAATTGAATTTCTACATAAAATTTTGGATAAATCAAATTAAGTTTAAAGATAAAGGGAGGATTCAAATTCAGAAATGGCCAGCCTATCTTCATATGCTTCCTATCCCTCTGGTTTTCTTCTACAAATGCCCTCATACCTCGAAGGCAGAAAGGCAACTATCTTAGAGAGAGAGCTTTACTTTAGGTTTTTCTTTTCTTCTTTAATGTAATTTTTATTTTTTTTATTTTTCTTTTTAGCTTAGGTTAGAGAAAGTTATATGATTAAAAGAGAAGAAGAGTCATTGTAGAGTGACACTATCTTAATCCTTTCTTAAGAAACTTATATTGAAACTGACAAACAATGGAGGTTTCTTACTTTTCTTTATTATGCTCGATCTCCCCGAAGCCTTGCTTTCCTTTATACTTTTCTATTATTTCACTTTACTTCATGTTAAGGTAAATTTTCATTATGATTCAAATAGTAGAGATAAATATTCTTCTTTTATTTCTTTTTATTTCTAATTTTGCATCAACACTTTTCTTTATCTTTTTTGTTTCCTTTTCTTTTATAACTAAAATAACAACAATACCACCATCTTCTTAACTTAACTTAACATTTTTATTTTCTTTTTATAAACTGAGAAGATAACATTAACTAGCTTTGGTAAATTAAAGAAGAAACTTAATGACGCTTCCATCACTGTCCCTCCCTATGGATCACAACCCGTTAGCTCTAGGCTACACGGTAGAATTGATGACCTAACACTGTTCCTAAAAGTTTGTATTTTTCTGTGCAGGTCAAAATCAATCATAACAAATTTTGGCACCGTTGTCGGGGAGGGATGGTAAGTTTTCTTTTCTTTTAACTTTTTTAACAAATTAATCCCCTTTTCTTCTCTGTTTTGGTGTGCAGGGGCTAATTTCAGAAAACTAGGTGCTGCAGTGGACATATTGTTACTATGTGCCTCTGTCCAAGAAGATAGAGTATCAGAGCCCACAACTGTAGTGAATTACTAACTGTAGTTTCTTGAAGTTGCTTGAATTTTAAAAATTAGCTCTCTGCAGTTATTAGTTTATCTGTTTAACTCATCTGTACATATTTCTAATCAACAGTAACTTGTTGCTTTGTAAATGCTAAAAAAATTTAGACTCTTGCTTTAGGGCATCTGTCTATTTCGTTTCTTTACATTACTGCTGAAGAGTATTGGAGAAAAGGTATGTGTGCACTGCATATAGTTTAGAAAACATATTTTGAGTGATCATATTATTTGAGTGTTACCTTTTGCTTTATACTTGTACACTGTACTAAAAAAGATTAAGGGCATATCCTTAAGCAAGATAAGATGGGAAAGTCATTATCCTCCCTTAAGCCACAAATCATCTCCTAACTCACTAACCCAGCCTAACCTAAAATTGAGTAGACATTGGTCGTAGGGACATCTCAGACTCACATAGGGATTGACCTAAGGGGAAAGTTGTTAAAAGTTGACTCTTGTCAAATCGGTGTCGAAGATTGGGGATTGAGGGGCGAAACCCCGAAGGCTGGTGGTTTGACATAATTAGGCCCGTTACTTAGGCATGGATACCTTCCACCAATCTTGCTCCTACCTGGCCGATTAACTTGTAGTCAGCTTCTGCAATATACCTCTTGTGGATAATCAACAGTTAGGAATTGTCTAGGTTTAAGCTCTATCCTAATATAGGCTAGATTTTTCTTTATTTTCTTGTTTGTTTATTTGTTTGTTTTTGTTTGTTCTTGTGAAAATGGATTGTAATTATAATTATTCTGATTATAACTCAAATCCATATTTCATCCCAACCTCTTTCAATTCGGATATTATCAACCCGGCATTACATAATTCTAACCAACCAAGTATGCTAGATTGGTCTTCTCCGAATCAATATATGCTCCAATCCCAGTATTATGAAAAAGAATGCGACAATCATCATCACTCTTCTCCGAGTCAGTGGGGATAAAACTCCCCCGAGACTTACTATCAACAACCTTACCAACAAATAGCTTCGCATACTCCATACCAAGAAGAACTTATTGAAGACAAAATTTCTTTAGAAAAGACTTTTGAAGTGTTCCTTAAGTCCACACGACAAGTACAAATCATAGCGGACTCAATTCTCCCAAATGAATCCCAAATCCAAGATCCTTGCTCTAATTTTCAAGTCCAACCACAACAAGAAGAACATGTTGACTTAGAAAAAAGTATGGAATTCATGATTCAGTCCCAAATTATATTATTCAATCCCAAACGAATTGTCTCCAATCTCTCAATAGACTAGAAGCAAAAGTGAGTCATTTGATCAACACAATTAATGATAGGCATGAAGAAACTCTACCTAACACATTTTCGATCATTCCTGATTCTCTTAGCCATATTGAGGAAGAATCATGATATCTTGGAGATTTTAGCCAAGATTCAATTTAATCACAAAAACTTTGAACTTGATCAATATCAACCTATTGATAAATTGGCAAGTTTTCATTTTAATGAGATTGAACTTGAAGATGAATGTGATACTGATTTTCAATATTGTGATTTAGTTTCACTTTTTGAATCTATATTGACTTCGGTATCCTTACCTGATTCGGATACAATTTTGAAGTCAATACTGATTCCTATCCCTATAGAGCTTGAACATAAATCACTTATTTTGGATAGTCACATTTTATTGTTGGGAAATGAATATGAACTTAAATTCTATAATTTGGACCAAACCCATGAACCAACTCTGACTCTCAAACCTAAACTTGATTTGAGTTTTATTCCCGAGTCAGTATCGATTCATATTTCTTTCATTATTGAGCCCAAATCATCCATTTCACAAAATCACAATGGACTAAGGTTTAGATCAATATGATTCCGTGATGATATTCCAAGATTGGTCATATAATCGAAAAAAATTCATGCTAGGATCTTGCATGATCTTATTCGTATTGGGGATTATAAAAATGTTAATAGGAAAGAGGTGATGAAAGGTGGGTTCCATGAAAATCCATAGTCTCTAGATTGGGCAGAAACGCTTAGCTCAATGAGACTACCGTCGGAACCACCACCTTAAAGTGACAATTTTCCTTCCTTTTCTCCTTTTTCATGTATTATTGCATTTCATTCATACATTAAGGACAATGCATGGGTTAGATGTGGGGGAGGGTTTACTAATATACTAACTTTACTAATTCAAAAAAAAAATCCTTTCTTTAAAATTTTTTGAAAAGGAAAATAATACTTTGACTTATTTTTGTAAGAAATTAAGTTAATTTTAAGGAATAAGAGGATCATAATTAGGATTTTTTATACCTAGTTAAAATAAAATTATTTATTAATTTTGAGGTTAAGAAGAAAGATTGAAAAAAGTAATTTAATCTTGATTTTTACCTTGATAAATTATGCATAATTTGTACAATTATACACTTATAGTTCTAAAACAAAGATTCTTATACTTTATTAAAAAAGAAAAAAAAAGAAAAAGCTATATATATTAAGAATCCTCTGATTAAGCTGGGTTTTTGTGCCCCATAAAGCATAATTATTCACGCCTAAAAGTGGTTCATATTATCAAATAAAATCTTAAGTTTTGTGACCTTGTTTGCTCGAGTCCTAAGTCCTAGGGGTGTTTTCTCACCCGGTGTCCTAAAATCGTCCGGTTTGAGAGTCACCGACTAAGGCTGGTTACATGGGTGAATTAAAAAGCTTAATAGAGTTAAGGGATATTACCGCCATAAATGAATAAAATTATATATATAATAAGGCATAAGAGTTAGAGTTAAAGAATCCTGAGTCAAATTTTCACGGTCACAAGGTGCTATGACTTAAGGTAAAATAATAGAGTAGATAAGAAGCATAATTTTAACCCTTACCTTGATTGAAAATAATCTTTGAATAGAGACTAAGTTTAGAAATGACTAAGTTTTGATAATCCTATGACTTATAGATTACTTAAATTTTTACATTAATACTTCAAATATTTTTTTTCCTTTCAAAACGCGTTTTCAAAAAAATTCTAACAATTCATTTCTTTTTCTTTCTAGATTTTGTGGGTGCAATCCACTGAAAACCCTCACGAGACAAAACTCGTCCTATAGGGGTAACTTAGAGGTTTAACAGCTTATAGCATGTGCTAAGCGCAACCGTAATTCCTACGAAAGTGAGTTAGGTTAGGTTAGCTTTTTTTTTATTTGCTCCAGGAAGAGCAAAAGATTAATGTGGGGGTGTGATTGTACACATGCATTGCACATTTTATATCACATATCTCACATTTTCTTCATTTATTTTTAAATAAAACTCTGCTTTTTAATGTATTTTCATGTTCAGTGGTATGCGTTGTAATTAACGAAGAAAATAGAGAGATTGACATATTTATCTAATTAAATTCAAACAATTCAAAAGATCAAGAAAATCAAGTGGACCAATTCAAATCCAAAAGTTCTAAAAGCTATCTTATCTAAAAACTGGATATATCAGATAAGATAATATCATATAATTTCAAGAAAAAATAAATTGTTTGAAAACCCTATCAGTTTCACTGAAGATAAATGGATCAATTCTAGAAGACAAATTGAAAATCCAAGAGGATAAATGGATAAAGAAAACAACAAAGGATGAGATGAACAAATTTAAATTCAGATTTAGACGGGATATATTTTATTATTTTAATCATAAATTTCGCTACCAAAATGAAAATCTGATGATTCAAGATGATCCAGAAAGAAGACTTAAAGGGCTACAATTCTTATATTGATCACTATTTTCAGCTCTATCATTTGTTAAGTCATATTCAGTAATGAACATGATAACAGATAAACAACAAGAAGACTTATTTGTGTAAAGACAAGATACCATTAGCTATAGTTCTTGGTTGTATTTATATACACATATTGGTCACATGTTTACACTGATTTAGGAGGTACAATTGGAAAACATTGACTGAGAGAAATAATAGGAAAATATTGACTGAGAGAAAGAATGAGAAACATATGGTGCATGATCCCATGAGTCCCATGTGTTCCTATAATCATGGAGAGATTTTAGGATCTGATTAATTTCATGAGGGGTGTCTTTCACATGGATCACGTGTTGTCATTGATATCTCTAACACCCCCCCCGCAAGCGAAGCGGGTTTGAAAGAACCGAGAGCTTGTTCTTCAGCATAGAAAATCTTAAAGAGCTCAAAGGCTTAGTAAGGATGTCTGCTAGTTGGTCTTTAGTGCTAACAAACCGAACATCCAGGACTCCATTGGCGACATAGTCCCTGACAAAATGAATGTCGATCTCAACATGTTTGGAGTGGGAGTGACGAATAAGATTGATCGAGAGATATGTTGCACCGAGGCTGTCACAGAGAACTATTGGGGGAGATTGCGGAACTCCAAGCTCACGAAGTAATGACTGCAACCAAACGACCTCTGCTGCAGCATTGGCCACGCCCCTATACTCTACCTCAGTGCTAGATCATGCCACAGTATACTGCTTCTTCGAGCTCTAAAAAATGAGATTTGTACCAAGAAAGACACAATAGCTACTGGTAGATTTTCGATCATTGATCGACCCTGACCAATCTACATCAGTGTAAGCAGTAAGCTGTATAGAAGAATGACGAGAGAGAAAAAAGCCATGTTGAATGGTAGATTTGAGGTAACAGAGGATCCGTTTACAGCGCTCCAGTGATCATCGGTTGGAGCTTGCATGAACTGAGCGACGTTGTTCACCGAGAAGGCAATATCGGGTCTGGTAAAGCTTAAGTATTGTAGAGCCCCAATAGTACTTCGATAGACAAAGGGGTTAGAGAAAGACTTGCCAATAATCTTGGATAGCTTACAGGAAGTGGCCATAAGCAAGCTAATAGGCTTGACACCGTCCATCTTGAGTTGGAGAAGCAAGTCATGGATGTACTTCTGTTGAGAGAAAAATAGACCTGAGGGTGTACGATGACACTCCACGCCCAAGAAATAGTACAGTGGACCGAGGTCTTTTAATGAGAACTCCCGGCCTAGTTCTTGAATAAGACGAGTGACAGCCCGTGAGTCATTACTTGTGATGATGATGTCGTCCACATAGATAAGAACCAGAAGAAGATCTGTCCCGACCCGTCAGAGGAAGAGAGACGTGTCGGACTTGGAACCCACAAAGCCCAATGTGACTAGATAACTGCTGAGGTGAGCAAACCAGGCCCGTGGAGCCTGTTTGAGACCATAGATACTGCGGTGAAGCTTGCATACATGATTAGGATGAGCGGGATTGTTGAACCCCAAAGGTTATTTCATGTAGACCGTCGCAGTAAGAAAACCCTGCAAAAATGCATTATTCATATCCAACTGTCGAATAGACCATCCCTTGGAGACGGCCAGACTGCACACGGTACGGACAGTGGTCAGTTTGATGACCGAACTGAATGTCTCACCATAGTCTAATCCTGTTTGTTGATGAAAACCCTTGGCCACCAGGCGGGCCTTATGCCTGTCAACAGAACTATCAGATTTATGTTTTAACTTGAAAACCCATTTACAACCAACCAGATTCATGGTAGAGTGGTATGACACAAGGGACCAGGTTTTATTCTTAAGCAAGGCAATCACTCAGTGTCCATTGCCTGGCTCCACTTGGGATCTCGGTGGAAGGAAGGAACCGGACCGGACATAGAGAGGTTCCGTCGAAGAGGCCTTCGAGATCGTGGAGCTTGAGAAGAGGAAGGAACTAGGAATGCCACAGCAGATAGTTTCCCTTGTCGAGTTTGACATTTAGAAAATGAGTGATATTGGGATTGGGAGTAACCATGGATGCAAGTGTTTGGATGGAGGTGAGGGAAGATGAACAGGAAATACTCGACATGGTACAGGAGTTGCTCTAATACCAAGATAAACAATAAGAAGAAGACTTATTTGTGTAAAGACAAGATACCATTGATATAGTTCTTGGTTGTATTTATATACACATATTGGTCATATGTTTACACTGATTTAGGAGGTATAATAGGAAAACATTGACTAAGAGAAATAATAGGAAAATATTGACTGAGAGAAAGAATGAGAAACACATGGTGCATGAATCCCATGAGTCCCATGTGTTCCTATAATAATGGAGAGATTTTAGGATCTGATTGATTTCATGAGGGGTGTCTTTCACATGGATTACGTGTTGTCATTGATATCTCTAACAATAACAAGCTGCAGATTAGATTGAATTTCTACATAAAATTTTGGATAAATCAAATCAAATTTGAATGTAAAGGGAGAATTCAAATTCAGAAATAGCCAGCTCGCCTATCTTCATACGCTTTCCATCCCTCTGGTTTTCTCCTATAAATACCTTCATACCTCGAAGGCAGAAAGGCCATTATCTCAGAGAGAGAGAGAGAGCTTTACTTTAAGTTTTTCTTTCTTCTTCAATGTAACTTTTATTTATTTATTTTTCTTTTTAGCTTAGGTTAGAGAGAGTTATATGATTAAAAGTGAGGAAGCGTTATTATAGAGTGACACTATTGTAATCCTTTCTTAATAAAATTATATTAAAAGTGACAATCAATGGAGGTTTCTCACTTTTCTTCATTGTAGTATCTTGCTAAAGCCTTGCTTTCCTTTATTCTTTTCTATTACTTTGCTTTACTTCATGTTAAGGTAATTTTTCGTTATGATTCAAACAGTAGAGGTAAATTTGTTCTTTTATTTCTTTTTATTTCTGATTTTTGCATCAACACTTTTCTTTATCTTCTTTGTTTCCTTTTCTTTTATAACTAAAATAACAACAATACCACCATCTTCTTCTTAACTTAACTTAATATTTTTATTCTCTTTTTATAAACTGAGAAGATAAAATTAACTAGTTTTGTAAATTAAAGAAGAAACTTACATGACGCTTCCATCACTGTCCCTCTCTGTGGATCACGACTCGTTAGCCCTAGCTACACGGTAGAATTGAGGACCTAGCGCTGTTCTTAAAAGTTTGTATTTTTCTTTGCAGGTCAGAATCGATCATATGTTCTTCTTAATGAGAGCGGTTTTATGAATTGGATAGAATTTCTTCAAGAAGACCTTGATGAAACCATCCCACATGTGATAGAACCGGCCGCTAAGCTGTATAGCCATTTCTTCGCTAAGTCCTTAAGAACAAATGGGACAAATCTCAACCTAATAGCATCGTCTAAAAGGTGTGTGTAACGCCCCGATTCCACGAATACGGGGACGTCACTGCAACGTATATACGTAGGTCAGAACTACCCTCCCGTATATACGCTAAGCATCAGTACAGACAAGAATCAGAGTACGGAAGCAAATTGTGCATTATACATTCCAACACATATATATATACAATCACAGAGTTATCACCAGAGGTGATGAATATTACAATAATAATACATCACAGATATGCGCAAATGCGAGAGTACAAGAGATATACATATATGAACAGCATAAAAGGGCGCTCACATATAAGTATACAAGGAAATGTACAAGTATGAATAGAAAAAGGGCACTCACGAGTTTGCTAAGAGGAAACTCGAGAGGCATACAGGGGGCCTGGAAGGATGTGGCCCTGGACGGTCGGCTGGAGATCCACGCTACCGCTGCGCCACTCTGAGCAGTAACGGGGAGAATCCACACGCTCCGGGCTCCATGACCGGGACATGAGAATCCAGGGGAGTCAGTGAAACTCCCCAGGCGAGTAGGAATATGGATGCCAGGTGGCGAGTCAGGAGGAGCACAAGTGTCAAGTACAGAAGACAGGAGGATTAGAACACAAATGAAGTATATAAGAAATGATATCAAGTAGGAAATACTCAGGAGGCAGATAGGTTAGGGCAGGCATGAACAGGTATGGCATAATAATCATAAAACAGGAAATTTGAATAAAACCAAAACAACAAATATGGTAAGGCACATCACAGATTCATAGCCGTTTAAGTTGCAGGCTTTAGTATGCGTCCCATTCCACATGCCTCTACTTACAACTTAAAGAGCCGATTATTATGACACTTTATTATTACTCGTCTTACCCTGATATCTAGCTATGTGAACTAGCGTCCCAACGCACATAGATCCATATCCGAGTAAAGCAAGGTTTGTTATTGGAAACTAGCGGGGGTATCAACGAACTATGTTTACAGTGGGTCCCGTGCATGCCCGGGACCACGGTCCAGGATTGTTCCGTTGCATGGAAACGGAAGCCAGCCGCAAGGCTAAACAGGAGGGACTTATGTATGCCCTTTCATAACAGGAATAAGGGAGCCAGCTCTCCCCTCGGTCCCCTGGAGGCCCACAGGTCAGACCGGAACATGTAGTTGCACAACATTCCTAAAAGCCACTGTAAACACGAACACATATTGATATCCGCATGTTTCCCCCGACCCAATACAAGTTGGTCCTTTTTAGGATTCATTAGTTTAATTATCACTTTACGGGAATAACAGGAAATGGACATGATCAGGAATCAGGAGTACATACGTACTATATAGTCAGGTCACTGCATGTAAAGCAGGAAAACAAGTCACTGATCATGATACAGGATAATAAGGTAAGGTTCCCATAAAGGTGATAATCACAAGTCAAGTATATCATGCTGGGTGTCAAGTGATAGCATGACAGGGTGATGATATTTAGTAAACAACCAAGCATATCAAAGGATTGATAATAGTCGGGTTAAGTCATGGCAAGAGGTTGATAATAGTCAGGGCAAGTCATAGCATAACTAAAGGGTCTTGCCGAATAGTAGCATGGCAGGTGGTCAGGTGATAACACACTAAATGGTCAGGTGATATACATGTGTTAAATAAAAGCATGCAACTGACTAGCCTGAGGTAATGGTATGGCAAGGTAACATAAAAGTAACTCAAAGTCCAACGACCACGAAGGGTCGGCCACGCATGGTATATGATGAAGAAACAAGCATATCATAAGCATGGTACAAGCACAAGATGAAGCTACCATAATACAAGCAATTGTAGTGAAATACATGAATATGGAAATAAGAAGCGAAATACTTATCGTCCCGGCGAAACGGGATATCAAATAGAGAAGAGCGAGACTACTCGCCTAAACCACCAATATGCCAAAAGATCCAAAATCCACGGAAGCTTGGGATGCGCCACAAAACCTGATATAAATATGTAGAGAGAAGAGGAGAGAGAAGGAGAGAAGGTAAGATGATGTTTGTCAAGAGACAAGTCAAGTAGTACCAATATGTGATGTAAGTCTAGAGGATAAGGTTCCTGTTCAAGAAAGAAATCAACCATAACAGACAGCTAAAGTTAGTCGACTAGGTGGAAAGGGTAGTCGACTAATAGAGGGGTTAGTCGACTAACAGTCTGGTATAGTCGACTAAAACTGGGTTCCAGAGAGTTGGGATTCTGTTTCAGGAAAAGTTAGTCGACTAGGGTCAAGGGAGTAGTCGACTAGTAGTCATCTCAAGTCGACTAACAGATACTCTAAGTCGACTAAGACTGAGTTACAGAAAGTTGGGTTTCTGGGTCAGGAAAGGTTAGTCGACTAGGGTCAAGGGTGTAGTCGACTAAGGGTCTCTAGTCGACTGGTAATTTGGTCTAGTCGACTAAAACTGTGTTTTCAGAAAGGTTACGTTTCAACTAAGGGTTTCTAGTCGACTAATCTATAGGTCTAGTCGACTAATCGACTGGAAACAGCATACAGAACAGATTTTGGGGGTTTTGTGTTTGATAATCAAATGGCATGATTTGAAGTCCTAAGTATACATGATATGAAAATACAAGCATCCTAAGAATTAATCAAGTCTAGGTAAGTAAAATTACTCACCAAAAGGAGGGGTTGATGATGGTATTGATGGAAGTTGATGATGAAGAAAAAGATGAGGTCTTGTTGGAGTTGATGACCTTGTGGTGGCTTCCATGGAGATGAAGGAGGAAGAAGATGACCTTGGTGGTGTTTCCCATGGAGATGAAGGAGGAGGAAGATGAAGGGAAGAGGTTGGAGTAGTTGTGGTGGTGGAGATGAAGGAGATGGAGGTGGCTAGGGTTTGGCTCTTGGTGAAGAGAAAATGAAAAAAAGAAATGAAATATAAAGGAAAGATATTTATAGGGTTTTGGATTTGTGAAGGAGGTGCAAATAATTAAAAGAGAGGGGGGTTTTGCAAAGTGGAGGAGGGGATGAGTGTCCCTCTTTTGGCCACTTGGCCGGCCATGGGAGAGAGAGAGAAAGAGATATTTGTGGTGGAAGTGTGTGGAAGTTGGGATTTTGGAAAAGATTGGAATTTTGGAAAATGGAAAAGCTTGTGGCTTGTGGAGGAAGGAAGGAAATAAAGGAAAAGGAAAAAGGAAAAGAAATTACAAAGGAGAAGATATTTTCTTGGAAGAGAATTTGAAAATAATGAAAGTGGCGGATTTCCGGGATTCAGTTGTAGATGCGGAAATCTTTCGGGAAAATACCGGAATCGTCCGAAATTCAAGTATCTCGGAACGACCCGAAATAATTATCAAAAATCAAGAATATTATACTAAGTATCATAGTGAAATCCGTTTTAAGAAATACTTTATAGTTTTAAAACTAAAAATCCCGGAATCAGTTACCTACCGACTCTGATGGAATTTTCATAAATTCATAAAATCCTCAGAAAAAGAATGTAGGTAGAAAATATGATTCTAAGGAATAATGCCTAAAGGACCTTCTAGAAATTCCTAGCTGATTGTGAAATAAAAATCCGGGAATCGGTCAACGGAACTGGCCGACACCGGTTTTGAAGACTTTCATTTTAATTCCAGAAAAATCTAGAAAATCATAGAAAATATATAATATTGGTAAATGATATTTAAAACTAAAATCGGTCAATTCTAATTATCAGAATGTCTAAATCGAGTAATACTCTAGGATCGGGCCTTCGGTTCAGACTAGGGCTGACTCCGAATCCACGAATCCAAATCCAAGATAAAACAGTCATATAAGGAATTCATAATACAGAATAAATACAGGAAACAAATCGAAAAAATACGACCGAAAATCTGAATACGCAACTAAGTACGTATTCGGGAACGGGGTATTACAATCCACCCACCTTACAAAAAATTGCGTCCTCGCAATTTCGATAAGGGGTAAATTGAACACAAAGGGAACAAGGGTGGAATTTATACCGATTAAGATATGAAGCACTAGAGGTAGGGCTCTCAAGACGACTGAACAATAATCATCCTCCGCACTTCCGGCTGTATAAATCTTTAGAATAATGCTGAATAATACTGCTGATGTCGTGGCTGTGCAATAAATGAGCCAGAATACCGAAGATAAAGAAAACCCTGATAGTCCTGAGCATAATAAAGAAGGCCGATAATTAAAAATCCCGAATACCAGGCATCAATCACTCTGAACGATATAGTAGAGAATGTAGAATATCCGTAGAGAATTCCGACTGCTGACTTCTGAAAGATAGCCAGATCAAGATCGATCTGGAGAATACCAAGCTTCATAGAATTCACCGAAGAGATCACATAATAGCTTCATGCAGAACCAGCCACTACCTTCCTAGTCTATCATATCTTAATGTTGGTATAAGGGCTTCATAAAACCAAAACAGGGAAAGGATAGGAAGGATTAGGAATCAAAGGAAGGATGGCCAAGAAATAGATAACTCTGCACTTGTAGTTGGAATGTATAACCAAGACTCAAGTATTCCAGTTGCAAATTTCATTACCATTAATTTGCCCTCTGGACGTACTGAGGAAGTTAGAGCCTAGGCTCTGATACCATCCTGTAACTCCCCGATTCCACGAATACGGGGACGTCACTGCAACGTATATACGTAGGTCAGAACTACCCTCCCGTATATACGCTAAGCATCAGTACAGACAAGAATCAGAGTACGGAAGCAAATGGTGCATTATACATTCCAACACATATATATATACAATCACAGAGTTATCACCAGAGGTGATGAATATTACAATAATAATACATCACAGATATGCGCAAATGCGAGAGTACAAGAGATATACATATATGAACAGCATAAAAGGGCGCTCACATACAAGTATACAAGGAAATGTACAAGTATGAATAGAAAAAGGGCACTCACGAGTTTGCTAAGAGGAAACTCGAGAGGCATAGAGGGGGCCTGGAAGGATGTGGCCCTGGACGGTCGGCTGGAGATCCACGCTACCGCTGCGCCACTCTGAGCAGTAACGGGGAGAATCCACACGCTCCGGGCTCCATGACCTGGACATGAGAATCCAGGGGAGTCAGTGAAACTCCCCAGGCGAGTAGGAATATGGATGCCAGGTGGCGAGTCAGGAGGAGCACAAGTGTCAAGTACAGAAGACAGGAGGGTTAGAACACAAATGAAGTATATAAGAAATGATATCAAGTAGGAAATACTCAGGAGGCAGATAGGTTAGGGCAGGCATGAACAGGTATGGCATAATAATCATAAAACAGGAAATCCGAATAAAACCAATACAACAAATATGGTAAGGCACATCACAGATTCATAGCCGTTTAAGTTGCAGGCTTTAGTATGCGTCCCATTCCACATACCTCTACTTACAACTTAAAGAGCCGATTATTATGACACTTTATTATTACTCGTCTTACCCTGATATCTAGCTATGTGAACTAGCGTCCCAACGCACATAGATCCATATCCGAGTAAAGCAAGGTTTGTTATTGGAAACTAGCGGGGGTATCAACGAACTATGTTTACAGTGGGTCCCGTGCATGCCCGGGACCACGGTCCAGGATTGTTCCGTTGCATGGAAACGGAAGCCAGCCGCAAGGCTAAACAGGAGGGACTTATGTATGCCCTTTCATAACAGGAATAAGGGAGCCAGCTCTCCCCTCGGTCCCCTGGAGGCCCACAGGTCAGACCGGAACATGTAGTTGCACAACATTCCTAAAAGCCACTGTAAACACGAACACATATTGATATCCGCATGTTTCCCCCGACCCAATACAAGTTGGTCCTTTTTAGGATTCATTAGTTTAATTATCACTTTACGGGAATAACAGGAAATGGACATGATCAGGAATCAGGAGTACATACGTACTATATAGTCAGGTCACTGCATGTAAAGCAGGAAAACAAGTCACTGATCATGATACAGGATAATAAGGTAAGGTTCCCGTAAAGGTGATAATCACAAGTCAAGTATATCATGCTGGGTGTCAAGTGATAGCATGACGGGTGATGATATTTAGTAAACAACCAAGCATATCAAAGGATTGATAATAGTCGGGTTAAGTCATGGCAAGAGGTTGATAATAGTCAGGGCAAGTCATAGCATAACTAAAGGGTCTTGCCGAATAGTAGCATGGCAGGTGGTCAGGTGATAACACACTAAATGGTCAGGTGATATACATGTGTTAAATAAAAGCATGCAACTGACTAGCCTGAGGTAATGGTATGGCAAGGTAACATAAAAGTAACTCAAAGTCCAACGACCACGAAGGGTCGGCCACGCATGGTATATGATGAAGAAACAAGCATATCATAAGCATGGTACAAGCACAAGATGAAGCTACCATAATACAAGCAATTGTAGTGAAATACATGAATATGGAAATAAGAAGCGAAATACTTATCGTCCCGGCGAAACGGGATATCAAATAGAGAAGAGCGAGACTACTCGCCTAAACCACCAATATGCCAAAAGATCCAAAATCCACGGAAGCTTGGGATGCGCCACAAAACCTGATATAAATATGTAGAGAGAAGAGGAGAGAGAAGGAGAGAAGGTAAGATGATGTTTGTCAAGAGACAAGTCAAGTAGTACCAATATGTGATGTAAGTCTAGAGGATAAGGTTCCTGTTCAAGAAAGAAATCAACCATAACAGACAGCTAAAGTTAGTCGACTAGGTGGAAAGGGTAGTCGACTAATAGAGGGGTTAGTCGACTAACAGTCTGGTATAGTCGACTAAAACTGGGTTCCAGAGAGTTGGGATTCTGTTTCAGGAAAAGTTAGTCGACTAGGGTCAAGGGAGTAGTCGACTAGTAGTCATCTCAAGTCGACTAACAGATACTCTAAGTCGACTAAGACTGAGTTACAGAAAGTTGGGTTTCTGGGTCAGGAAAGGTTAGTCGACTAGGGTCAAGGGTGTAGTCGACTAAGGGTCTCTAGTCGACTGGTAATTTGGTCTAGTCGACTAAAACTGTGTTTTCAGAAAGGTTACGTTTCAACTAAGGGTTTCTAGTCGACTAATCTATAGGTCTAGTCGACTAATCGACTGGAAACAGCATACAGAACAGATTTTGGGGGTTTTGTGTTTGATAATCAAATGGCATGATTTGAAGTCCTAAGTATACATGATATGAAAATACAAGCATCCTAAGAATTAATCAAGTCTAGGTAAGTAAAATTACTCACCAAAAGGAGGGGTTGATGATGGTATTGATGGAAGTTGATGATGAAGAAAAAGATGAGGTCTTGTTGGAGTTGATGACCTTGTGGTGGCTTCCATGGAGATGAAGGAGGAAGAAGATGACCTTGGTGGTGTTTCCCATGGAGATGAAGGAGGAGGAAGATGAAGGGAAGAGGTTGGAGTAGTTGTGGTGGTGGAGATGAAGGAGATGGAGGTGGCTAGGGTTTGGCTCTTGGTGAAGAGAAAATGAAAAAAAGAAATGAAATGTAAAGGAAAGATATTTATAGGGTTTTGGATTTGTGAAGGAGGTGCAAATAATTAAAAGAGAGGGGGGTTTTGCAAAGTGGAGGAGGGGATGAGTGTCCCTCTTTTGGCCACTTGGCCGGCCATGGGAGAGAGAGAGAGAAAGAGATATTTGTGGTGGAAGTGTGTGGAAGTTGGGATTTTGGAAAAGATTGGAATTTTGGAAAATGGAAAAGCTTGTGGCTTGTGGAGGAAGGAAGGAAATAAAGGAAAAGGAAAAAGGAAAAGAAATTACAAAGGAGAAGATATTTTCTTGGAAGAGAATTTGAAAATAATGAAAGTGGCGGATTTCCGGGATTCAGTTGCAGATGCGGAAATCTTTCGGGAAAATACCGGAATCTTCCGAAATTCAAGTATCTCGGAACGACCCGAAATAATTATCAAAAATCAAGAATATTATACTAAGTATCATAGTGAAATCCGTTTTAAGAAATACTTTATAGTTTTAAAACTAAAAATCCCGGAATCAGTTACCTACCGACTCCGATGGAATTTTCATAAATTCATAAAATCCTCAAAAAAAGAATGTAGGTAGAAAATATGATTCTAAGGAATAATGCCTAAAGGACCTTCTAGAAATTCCTAGCTGATTGTGAAATAAAAATCCGGGAATCGGTCAACGGAACTGGCCGACACCGGTTTTGAAGACTTTCATTTTAATTCCAGAAAAATCTAAAAAATCATAGAAAATATATAATATTGGAAAATGATATTTAAAACTAAAATCGGTCAATTCTAATTATCAGAATGTCTAAATCGAGTAATACTCTAGGATCGGGCCTTCGGTTCAGACTAGGGCTGACTCCGAATCCACGAATCCAAATCCAAGATAAAACAGTCATATAAGGAATTCATAATACAGAATAAATACAGGAAACAAATCGAAAAAATACGACCGAAAATCTGAATACGCAACTAAGTACGTATTCCGGGAACGGGGTATTACAATCCACCCACCTTACAAAAAATTGCGTCCTCGCAATTTCGATAAGGGGTAAATTGAACACAAAGGGAACAAGGGTGGAATTTATACCAATTAAGATATGAAGCACTAGAGGTAGGGCTCTCAAGTCGACTGAAAATAATCATCCTCCGCACTTCCGGCTGTATAAATCTTTAGAATAATGCTGAATAATACTGCTGATGTCGTGGCTGTGCAATAAATGAGCCAGAATACCGAAGATAAAGAAAACCCTGATAGTCCTGAGCATAATAAATAAGGCCGATAATTAAGAATCCCGAATACCAGGCATCAATCACTCTGAACGATATAGTAGAGAATGTAGAATATCCGTAGAGAATTCCGACTGCTGACTTCTGAAAGATAGCCAGATCAAGATCGATCTGGAGAATACCAAGCTTCATAGAATTCACCGAAGAGATCACATAATAGCTTCATGCAGAACCAGCCACTACCTTCCTAGTCTATCATATCTTAATGTTGGTATAAGGGCTTCATAAAACCAAAACAGGGAAAGGATAGGAAGGATTAGGAATCAAAGGAAGGATGGCCAAGAAATAGATAACTCTGCACTTGTAGTTGGAATGTATAACCAAGACTCAAGTATTCCAGTTGCAAATTTCATTACCATTAATTTGCCCTCTGGACGTACTGAGGAAGTTAGAGCCTAGGCAGCAACAGTATTTTTACAAAGCAATATGTCATGCAAAAAAGAGTTTTTAGTAGTCCAAAAAGAAAGCTTTTACGCGGCAATCTCTTAGAATTTTATTTTCTACTTTCTAGAGTAGGGGCACAGAATAGCAAGTCATCTTCTGCAATGCTTGAACACTAAATCTGATTTCTTTCACCCTGAAACAGAATACTAAAATTGTTAAAAAATAATTACCATTCCTTCTCCGGTAATGATGACAAAAATTGATTGTAGAAAATATTAGAGAATTATCGTGTAGCTTAGGGCTAACGGGTCGTGTCCACGAGGAGGAATGCGATGAAAATATTTCGATGTATTATTTCAAAAGTAAAAGTTGGTGTTGGTGTTTTTTTAGTTCAAAAGAGAATGGAAAGTAAAAAGATGATTAAAAGAAAACTTAAAACTTGGAAAAGGTTTTGGAAAAAATGATCTTTAAAAGGCTGGAAGAGTGGTTGGTTGCTTGTTTTAATATAAAAAAAGATCAGAGCTCACTATCTTACTACTCAACGATATATTCTTCACTTGAAAATCTCAGTGCCTCAACTTGATCATAGACAAAACATAGGCTTGAATTTTAAAAGTCTTAAGTATAAGATTGCTTGAAACAGTTAACTCTTTTTTTTAAGAATTCATCTTGAACTGAATGTTAAACCATCAAGTTATCTTCCAAGTATGAAATAAAAACAAGTTCAAGTGATATTTTAAAAATGAAAGTTTTAGAAATTCAAACTCATCCTCATGTACCTTCAAGAACACTTTTAAAGAAAAAAGGCTTATTTTAAGGCATTCATATGATTCCGCTGGGTTCTTTGCGCAAAAATCATTCAAAGCAAGCGGGATCGAAGAGAGATGACAGTGAGCTCAAAAAATAAATTTAGCTCCTCATAATTGATGTAAAACAAGATATATAAATGAAATGAAATATACCCGTGAATTGGAGAAGAGAAGTCTTGATTCTTTATGATGTCACTTCAACTTCAGATTACAATCACTCTTTTCCTCTCTCTCTCTCACTTGTTTCTAAACTGAACTACAAATTAAAAACTAAGATACAACTTCTCATTAACTATCGCACAATGATCATAAACCTTAAAAATAAAGAGAAATTTTAAACTAGTCTCTGGTCCCTTGTTTATAGAACTTGGCAGTATTTATAGGAAAAACCTGAGGGGAAAGAGCGTAAGTAGATAGGGGGAGCAAATGCTCCCCCTATCTTTTTAACAAATCTGTGAATCCGCGGCTTTGGCTGCTGATCTGCGGCCATGATGTAGCCATCTAGCCACATTAAGAGTCAGGATCAGTGGGTTTTGCTTTTATTTCCATTATCCCAAAAGATTTGCCATTTGACCTCCTGATTTTGACGATTTTTCGTTGATCTTTGGTTAACAAACTGAATTTTATAAAAATTTAAATTTAAGTAATTTTCAACCGATTTAATCTTTCTTGAATTGCCCTGGTTTTTTATTTGAATTAATTCTAAATTAAATCAAAATTTTATATGGGTTTTGGGCTTCTTTGCTTCTCCTTTTCCCTTGGTAAAGGCCTGCACATTTATTACAAAAAAGATAATAAAAAATCAAGTTTATTATAACATAGATATGAGAAATATGACTATAATTAAGCAATATCAGTCATCGATTAGTCTCCATTAGATGGAGACATCCATAGCGAATGAGGCTAAATTTGATAGTATTGCTCGAAGACTAGAAGCCTTAGAAACTAAGGACCTAGTTCCGGTAAACTAAGTCAGCCCAACACAGTCCCGCATTATGGGTTGTACTTACTGTCAAGTTATGAATCATGTGTTTAAAGAGTATCCAGTTTATCTTGCTCATCAAATGATGACCAAACATATGAATGCAGCCTTCGCAAGGCCCACCAACAATTCATATTCGCAAACCTGCAATTCTGGCTGGAGAAATCACCTAAATTTCTTATGGGGCCAAAACACGAATGTTCAGCCTAGGCCAAACTTTTTAAAAGTTTCCAACCATCTCAGTATCTACAAACTTTTCCCAACCAAATGCCATAACCTACTTTCCAAAGCGCACCAATGGAAATAAGACTTTACAATTTGGAGACGAAGGTGGACAGTTTTGAAGAATCAATAACACAAGCCCAAACTAGGATAGAGAAAATCAAGTCAGCAAGCTAATCCAATTAGTAAAAGACCGAAAGGAACTCTTCCTAGTAAACCATTGTCGAATCCTAGAAACTTTAGGCAAGTCAATGAGGCTCAAGATCTAAATTAGTGTAATGTGATTCATTCATTGAGGCCGGGAAGACAACTTGATAATTAAGTTTCAACGTCATCGAATCCAACACAAGCACCCACTCCTTCTAGCTCCACTACATCCAACTCTATAGATAAGTAAGTCGAGCAAGTGTATAAGCCTATAACCCCATTTTTAAATAGGCTTAGGAATAACAATAATGCACAAATGGAGAAAATAAGTGAGATTTTTAATCAAGTAAAGATTAATGTGCCTCTTCTTGACGCAATCCAACAAGTCCATAGTTATGCCAAATTCCTTAAGGACATGTGCACCAATATGAAAAAGACCAATGAGCCAGAGAAAGTTTTTCTAACTACTAATATTAGTGATCTATTATCCAATTAGGTCCCCGTCAAGTACAAGGAGCTAAGTTATCTTACCATCTCTTGCACAATAGGTCAAATGAAAATTAGTTGAGCACTTCTTGATTTGGGAGTGAGTGTCAACTTACTCTCTGTCTCAGTATACCAACAACTTGGGTGTCTCAGTATACTAACAACTTGGGTTGGGCAAACTTAGCCCAACTCAAGTTACGATCTAGCTAGCTGACCAATCTATCAAAATTTCAAAAGGGAAAATAATCAATGTCCTCATCCAGGTCAAAAAATTCATCTACCCAGTAAATTTCATTGTCCTTGACACCCAACCAGTGTCAGATCCTAGGTCTCAAACCGCCATCATCCTACAACATCCGTTTCTTGCTACTGCAAATGCATATCAATTGTAGGAACCAATCCATGAGACTGACCTTTGGGGACATGACTAAGAAAGTTAATGTCTTCAACCTAGGAAGCCTATGATATACATGACAATCTTTTGAGCTGAACCTCATTAAGAATTTAATAAGTGAGCACAGTGAGGAGATAAAACTAGAAGCCGGGTGTGATAATGAATTAGGATCTGACGATTTAAGCCTCGATGAGATAGTTAATTCTACAGTCAAGTGGGCATCGAGCTCAAGTTCATTTAATCCGGAGACAACAAGCTTGACTCCTCCATCTATTGAGTTATCCTCTTCCTTAGAACTTAAAACCTTACTCAAACATCTCAAGTACGCCTACCTAGGTGAACAAGAGACTCTTCCAGTCATTATTACATCCGACTTGACTAATGGGCAAGAAAAGGACCTTATGACAATCCTTATGAAATATAAGAAAGCCATTAGTTGGACGATGACTGACATAAAAGGATTAAGTCCAGCTATAGTTCAACACCGCATCCATCTAAATGAAGAGGAAAAATCAAAGAAGGACTCGCAGTGTAGGTTAAACTCTATCATGTAAGAAGTCATTCGAGCTGAAATAGTGAAACTTGAAAATGGGATAATTTATCCCATTTCTGATAGTCAATGGGTCAGCCCAGTCTTTGCGGTCCCTAAAAAATCTGATATTACCATGGTAGAAAATGAAAACCAATAGTTAGTAGAAACTGACTTCCTACAAAGATTCGAGTTTGTATTGACTACCGAAAAGTTAAATGTTGCCATTCTAAAGACCACGTCCCTCTCCCATTTGTCGATCAAATGCTTGAACGACTAGTTGGCCATGAGTATTACTGTTTCATGGATGGTTACTCGGGGTATAACCAAATCCCTATAGCTCTAGAGGACCAAGAGAAAACAATATTTACATGTCCATTTGGGACTTTCGGTTATCGCTGAATGCCTTTAGGTCTATGCAATGCCCCAACGACATTCTAATGTTGCATGTTAAGCCAATTCTCGTACATGGTCGAACAATTTTAGAGATCTTTATGGATGATTTCTTCATTTATGGAGACTCATTCGACTAATGTCTTCACCATCTAAAATTTATCCTAAAATGATGCACTGAGAAAAATTTGACATTGAATTGGGAAAAGTACCACTTCATGATACAACACGGGATTGTCCTAGGTTTACGAGATTTTCAAGAAAGGGATTAAAATGGATAAAGCGAAGAAAGATGTCATAGTCAAGCTTCCCATACCTGAAGGTGTGAAAGACATTTGATGGGACACAACAAATTCTATCATAGGTTCATTAAAGACTTTAGCAAGATTGCTAGACCCTTAATTAACTTTTAGCTAAGGACGTGTCGTTCTTCTTTAATGATCGATGTCTTACGGCTTAGGAGAAGCTCAAGATGGAACTTATCTCTGCACCAATAATTCCCCACTCCCCGGATTGGTCCAAACCGTTTGAGATCATGTGCGACGGTTCCAATTTTGCCATAGGCGCTGTCTTAAGACAACGCATTGCAACAAGCAACATGTGATTTACTATTCAAGTAAGACTCTTAATGATGCCTAATTGAACTATACTACAACCAAGAAGGAATTCTTGGCAGTAGTATTCGCATTAGAAAAAAATTCTTTCATACCTACTTGGGACCAAAACCACGATATTCACCAACCATTTTGCACTCTGATATCTCGTGTACAAGAAGGATGCCAAGGCCTGACTCATTTGTGCGATCCTCCTCCTTCAAGAATTCAATCTCAAAATTCGAGATAAGAAGGGTGTAAAAAATGTCATTGTCGATCACCTCTCACGCACTCCAAATGCTCCATCTAACAAGTTGCCAATTAATGATGACTTCCTCGATGAACAACTCTTAGCTACCTTTAGGGAACCATAGTTTGCCGACATAAAAATTACTTAGACACAACCAAACCCTATCTCATTGGTCAAAACAAAAAGTACACTGATTTTTGTCTCAAACCTGATATTTTTTTGGGGAGGAACCGTATCTCTTCAAATACTATTCCGACTAAATCATTAGGAAATGTATGCCCGATGAAGAAGTTAGGAGGGTCCTTTCATTTTTGAAAGTACACCTAGAGGGGGTGAATAGGTATACGGCTAATCTAATGAACTAAATACAGAAATTAAAAACTTAATTGCAACAACACTTAATGTAACCAACGAGTGTAGCCGAATTCCCAGTGAAGGGCACTGGACTAACTTCTCTTGATTCCTCTGAATAAGAGTTGAAGCGCTATATAAAGCTCTCATGGTTAAGCACAAGTGAGGCACACAAACAAAAACAACCAAGCATATAAGAGAGATATGACAATATGAATGATGCAAGGTACAATATAAAAGAGAGAGAGAGAGTTAGAGTCAATGGATCAAACGCAAACACCGAGATTTGTTTGAGATTCGAGCACACAGCTCTACGTCCCCGCCTTCACATAGAAGGATTTCCAATCCACTAACTTGTCCACACAGGACTCCCACACAGGGAACCTCTACTGAGGATTTGGGGCAAATATAACCGAGAGTACACAACTCCTCTCTCAACCGAATACAACCTCTCACTAGAGGCAATGGCACAATCCACAACAAACACCTCTACACTTAGAGGGTTAGGCACTTAGCGAATACAAAACAATCACCTCACACTTGAGGGATTCCAACACAACCTCCACCTCTCACTAGAGGGAACCAAACACCAATCTCCACCTCTCACTAGAGAGAGCCAACCATAACTTCCACAATCACCTCACAATAGAGGGATACCAAATCAATCACCTCTCACTAGAGGGATATCACAAAGAAGGAAGTTTACAACTTGGTGGTTACCATAACCACAAACTAATTTTCTCACAAATAAAATAGATAGGATAGAATGATATAGCTCAAGTGTGAAAAATCAAGATGTTGGAAAACAAATCACAAGGAAAAATACTTGGGAAAACAACTTAGTATTTGATAGAAATGAAGAACAAAGCAAATATCCCAAATCTATATTTTTCTTTGATATTTCCAACTCTTGAAAACAAATAAAGAATGATCTTTAAAATCAATAAACTCTTTTGAAAACTTGCTTTTAAAACACTAGAGAATAGGTGAAATTTTGCTCTTGGAAATCTTAACCAAAACCCACTTCAAATGGGATATAAATAGCCTCCAAAAGAATTCTGCCCGTTGGCAGCTGACTAGGCCAATAATGGCCTTCCGGTCGACCGGCCGGTCGACCAGCCAACGGTCAAATTTTTGACCTTGAGCCTTCCGGTCGATCGCTCAGTCGACCGGGCTCTGAACCAGAGAGCAACGGCTCTCTGGCCGGTCGACCGCCGGTCGACCGGGGCAACCCGAGAGTGGGTTGCCTTCATTCGGTCGACCGCTCGGTCGACCGGCCCAAGGGGCTGGCCACGTGCACGTCCGGTCGACCGTTCCGGTCGACCGGCTCCTGGTCCGGTCGACGGTCGGTCAACCGCCAGAGCCTGGCAGGGTTTTTAAGGAATCAGAAAACTTGGTTTTATTATCCTATTAAATCCCATAAAATCTCTAAAAATTCACAAAAATAGTTTTATTATAATACTTGATATATAAACATGTGTGAAAAAATTCAACACATATTTCAAACAATTTGAACCATTTTTGTGACTTAGAAATTTTGCCGAAAACCAAAATCTGTATTTTCAAAAACTTGAATTTTTGAATTGAAAATTCGTTTTATCCAAAACTCATCCAAATACAAAAACATGATATTTGAAACAACTTGAAGCATATAGTATATGGATATAATCCAATATACATATAAACATATATATCAATGTTTTTGACACATAAATCCAAAAATAAGTTTTGTTAAAATACCAAAACTCCAAACTCATGAAATAGACAATCAAACTAAGTTTGTTTAAATAGATGAAGCATGCATGTATATAGAACAAATCTAATATACATTAAATCATGTAAACTTGTTGATTCTATCTATTCATGAAAACCAAGATCGGTTTAACCAAAAGCCGAAAACCAATAAACATGGAACTCAAAACAAGTGTGTGTGTTGTGAAACTTGAGCATATCACACTATCTAATTTTTAACAAAAGGATCTAAAACATAATCTAAACTATGTACTGAAGTTTTCTTGTAGAGCGCCGTCTCCAAGTCAACTCGATCCAAACCGTGATCCACCGAGCTTGACTCCAACGAGTGTTAGATATGAAGTTTGACGCTCGGGCTCTTGAATCACCATATGAAAAGCTCCAAAACACCTTTGTTGAAGCTAATCACCTACTAATATCTTTGTTAAGTATTTGAAACTAAACATCACAAGATTATTAGTAAACATAACTACATGAGTTAAAATCATCATCAAAACTAGAGTGGAAGGCCTCTGGGCCAACAATCTCCCCCTTTTTGATGATGACAAAACTCATGGAGTTATATATGCATGGATTAAAGTTAAGCTTCAAGGAAGCTCCCCTTAACTCATGCATAGCAATAAACAATAAATATATACAATGAATACTTAACATGGATATGCAACAACATGCATAAAAATAATGAAATGAACATGCTATTGATACCAAACATGAAATAAACATGCTCTTGATACCAAACTTTTTAAAATAAATTCCTTACCTTTTAAAATAAACATGTTCTTAAATAATTGCTTTTGATACCAATAAAAATTTCAATGAAAAAAAACTTAAGCTCTTGATACCAATCAAAGCCTCTTGATACCAATCAATAAAATAAAATTCTTGATACCAATTGGAAAGATGATCACTAAATAATAAACATGCATATAAAGTCATGCATATAAACTCAAATACTTCTCCCCCCTTTTGTCAATCATCAATAAAGGGGTCAAAGAAAACAATATTCTCCCTTTTTGTTTTAAACAAAAAAAATTAATGAGGGGTAATCAAAACATTATGATACCAATTGTAAGAAAAACTATATCAATATAGTGCATCATGATATCAATAAAATATACCAATTGAAAGTACATAATGTGGTACATAAAATAAATGTTTTATTGTTTTTTTATTGTAAGTAAACTTATAGGTAATCTTGATACCAATATATAAAGATTAGTACCAATTGAAAGTAACTTTTCATTAAAAACATATGATACCAAAATTAATCAATATCATTTTTTAATCATATTTAACATAAAGTGTGGGAGTAGAATAACAAAATCAAGCGAAAGGTGAAATATAAATTTTCTCCCCCTTTATGAAATACTAAATAAAATAATGCATAAGCTTGTATAAGATCCAATTGAAACATAATCAATTTAAATATGAGATGCATATAAGAAATCAAGCTTAGCATAACCAAAATTTGTACTCAAAGATATAGAGATATAGTATGTAGGATCGTTGAGATAAGAACTAATTGCGGAATTATCTCTTGTAGGCAACAATGATCTAAAGCACAACACAAGTCACCACAAACTAAACAAGAAAGATTAATCGTTAATAAATAAAAAATAACTTGCAATAAGGAAAACAAATCTCAGAAATTGACAAACGCAAACAAAGAGATTTATCCTGCTTCGGTCCTTGTGACCTACATCCAGTCCCCAAGCCACCCGCTTGAGATTTTCCTTTAACCTTGATCTTGCCACCCAAAATCAATACAACATGTACATCACTTGTCGAATCCCCTTCTCCAAATGTGTACACCTTCTCTTCCACCAAGAGAACACCTTCTCTTCTACCAAGAGAATACCTTTACCTTTGTACAACTGCCTCTTCAACCAAGAAGCCTCCCGTGCACAATGGTCACCTTGTACAACTTGCCTCTTCAACCAAGAAGCCTCCCGTGTACAAATGAACACTTTGAGAATTTACAACTCTTTTCCTATAGCCTTGGTACAGATGTGTATGTGGACAAGGTACAGTATAGGAAAGATGAACTTCAGAGAACTTCACTAATGGAATTGTCTTTTGGTGAAGAACAGAAGTTAGGAAATCAGTTTTCAGGTTTTCTGGAATTTGGCTTTGGAAAACTGAATGAAAATCTTATTTGTCTTGACCTTTGGCCTTAGGAATAACTTCCCTATTTATAGCTGTAGACTAGGGTTAGTTAGGGTAGTTATAGGACCAATTCAGATGATATGGACGTTGGAAAATGTTGCCAAAAGGTTCAGATAACAGAAACTGCCTATAGTCGACTTGCCCATAGAATTAGTCGACTAGCCTAGGCAAATTCCTTCTATTAGTCGACTAGATTTAGCTAGTAGTCGACTTGGGATATGTCTGTTGGTTGAAAGGTTTCTGGATAACTACTTCAAGTCGACTGCAACTAACAAGATAGTCGACTTGACAAGGGATTAGTCGACTAGGGGACTTTGATTAGTCGACTAGAAAAGTCTATTAGTCGACTATGTTTACTGCTGGTCGACTAATTTGACAAACAGAGAGTTGGGTCAATTTCTGGACACTTGACTAGTCGACTTGGGTTTGGATCAAGTCGACTACAGTGTTTATTAGTCGACTATATTGGGACATCAAGTCGACTAACAGGACACTAAAGTGTTGGTTTGTATCAAGGCTTTTACATGCTATATCTTCTTTACAAACAACAACATCTCAACCCTCTTTGGCACAACTTGATCATGTCGGACTCTTGATTCGTCATGTGTAGAGCTCCAAATGAATTGATCGTCACGAACGTCTTCATCGAAATAGGTTCCAACATTCTCCCCCTTTTTGATGACGACGCTTTGTGTGTGCATGTCCTCCCTCTGTAAAAAATATGTTATCTTTTTCCTCCCCCTGCAGAAATGGGTTATAACAGATATAAAATATTTTGTTCTCCCCCTGCAACAAATATATTAGTACATATTTTTATATGGTACCTGCAAAATAAACGTTAGTTGGTACCAAATATAAAGATCATTTTACCTTTAGGACTCCAAATCCATTTAGAATTTGGTTTCCACCTATTAATATACACATAGTTGCAAGAATCACAAATATCATGAATATATGATGCAATATATGTATTTTTATCATGAAAACTTAAATTTTAGGAATCCATATAAACTTACTTTTCTTAGTCTTACTTTTTACAAAATGACTATATGGATTACTATAACATGAAGATTTTGCAATAAAACCAATACCATGATTATCATGTGACAAATTCTGAAAAGATAATAAAGCATTCAAATTTTCTTTCCTTTATTAAACTTAGTCACATTTTGCAAAAGATCTTCATATTTCTTTTTGAAAACTAACATGTCTTTATCCAATATAGAAATCCTTTCATTCAAAGACTTAGTTTCCTTTTTCAGAAAAATGTTTTCTTTTATAAACTTCTCATTTTCAGTTTTCAAAGATGATATGACATTTTCAGTTCATCTTGTTGAGAATTTATAGAAGAACATTGTAATGCATAAACAGAATTTTCTTGTAAAAGTTTCTCATTTTCTTTTAACAAAACTCTGTTTTTCAGTTTTTCACTTTTCAGATTCATAAATAATTCATTAAAAGCATCTGAGAGTTCAGAAAACGATACCTCTTCATCTTCTATAGCCATGTAACATAAGTTAACATGTTCAGTAGATTCTTCTTCATCGGAAGATGAGGAATCACTATGTTCTGAAGATGCTTCGTAGTTCTTCTTCTTTCTGAACTTCTTACTCTTGTACTTTTCTTTCTTCTTAAGCAAAGGACAGTCCATCTTCATATGTCCTGGTTTATCACAATTGAAACATTTAAATTTACCTTTCTTAAGAAATTTTCTGAACTTCTTTGAAAGCATTGCCATCTCCTCTTCGTCATCATTGTCCGTGTCGGAAGATGCATGGAAGGCGAGTTCTTTCTTCTTTGAACGGTGTTGTCGTTCTTGGTCCTTCTTCCTTTCTTCTAACTGCACTTCGTATGCCATTAGATTACCGATTAGGTTTTCTAATGTCATAGTTGAGAGATCATTCGCCTCTTCAATGGCGGTTGTCTTCTTCTCCCATTCTGGTGTGAGTGCACGAAGGATCTTTCGAACTCTTTCGACTTGGGTATAGTCCTTTCCAAGGGATGCAAGAGTATTGGTGATGTCGGTGAATCTTGTAACCATCTCGGATATGGTTTCATTCTCCTCCATTTTGAATAACTCAAACCTGTGGATAAGAACAGAAATTTTAGACTCCTTAACTTTACTAGTGCCTTCATGTGTTACCTGAAGAGTATGCCAAATTTGATGTGCAGAAGTTGCTGTTGACACTCGGTTGAACTCTTCTTTGGTAAGGGCACAGAATAGAGCATTCATTGCTTTGGCGTCAAGGTTGGCGTTCTCTTTTGATCTTCACTCCAAGCGTTGTAGTTGGTTGTGGGCTTGGTGTACGATGCTTCTACGATGTTCCAAAGGTCGTAGTTGAGTGACTGCAAGTATATCTTCATTCTACACTTCCAATAGTTGTAGTTGGTTCCGTCAAATAGCGGTGGACGTTGTGTAGAATGTCCTTCCTTGAATTGGGATGATGAAAACTCCGTTGCCATCCTTGTTGTTGACTTGTACCCGAGTTTGTACGCCGGTTCAGGGTATGCAGGGCTCTGATACCAATTGTTGGATCAGAGCGTGTACGCCGGTTGTTGGATTGAACCTTGATGTTGGTGCCGGGCTCTGATACCAATTGTAGGATCGTTGAGATAAGAACTAATTGCGGAATTATCTCTTGTAGGCAACAATGATCTAAAGCACAACACAAGTCACCACAAACTAAACAAGAAAGATTAATCGTTAATAAATAAACAAATAACTTGCAATAAGGAAAACAAATCTCAGAAATTGACAAACGCAAACAAAGAGATTTATCCTGGTTCGGTCCTTGTGACCTACATCCAGTCCCTAAGCCACCCGCTTGAGATTTTCCTTTAACCTTGATCTTGCCACCCAAAATCAATACAACATGTACACCACTTGTCGAATCCCCTTCTCCAAATGTGTACACCTTCTCTTCCACCAAGAGAACACCTTCTCTTCTACCAAGAGAATACCTTTACCTTTGTACAACTGCCTCTTCAACCAAGAAGCCTCCCGTGTACAATGGTCACCTTGTACAACTTGCCTCTTCAACCAAGAAGCCTCCCGTGTACAAATGAACACTTTGAGAATTTACAACTCTTTTCCTATAGCCTTGGTACAGATGTGTATATGGACAAGGTACAGTATAGGAAAGATGAACTTCAGAGAACTTCACTAATGGAATTGTCTTTTGGTGAAGAACAGAAGTTAGGAAATCAGTTTTCAGGTTTTCTGGAATTTGGCTTTGGAAAATTGAATGAAAATCTTGTTTGTCTTGACCTTTGGCCTTAGGAATAATTTCCTATTTATAGCTGTAGACTAGGGTTAGTTAGGGTAGTTATAGGACCAATTCAGATGATATGGACGTTGGAAAACGTTGCCAAAAGGTTCAGATAACAGAAACTGTCCAACAGTCAGAAACTGCCTATAGTCGACTTGCCCATAGAGTTAGTCGACTAGCCTAGGCAAATTTCCTTCTATTAGTCGACTAGATTTAGCTAGTAGTCGACTTGGGATATGTCTGTTGGTTGAAAGGTTTCTGGATAACTACTTCAAGTCGACTGCAACTAACAAGATAGTCGACTTGACAAGGGATTAGTCGACTAGGGGACTTGATTAGTCGACTAGAAAAGTCTATTAGTCGACTATGTTTACTGCTGGTCGACTAATTTGACAAACAGAGAGTTGGGTCAATTTCTGGACACTTGACTAGTCGACTTGGGTTTGGATCAAGTCGACTACAGTGTTTATTAGTCGACTATATTGGGACATCAAGTCGACTAACAGGACACTAAAGTGTTGGTTTGTATCAAGGCTTTTACATGCTATATCTTCTTTACAAACAACAACATCTCAACCCTCTTTGGCACAACTTGATCATGTCGGACTCTTGATTCGTCATGTGTAGAGCTCCAAATGAATTTGATCGTCACGAACGTCTTCATCGAAATAGGTTCCAACAAGCACAAATAAAACATATATATGAGTATACAAAAAGAATGTCAATAGTAATACCAATTGAAAAGATCCAATGATACCAATTGAAAACACAATAAAAATTAAGTGTATAACTCATATTACCTTCCACCCATTTCATGCACATGTTTAAAAGTATTTTCAATAAGCAGCATACAAGGCATGGTCGCCCAACCAACCGCCCTTGGATGGGTAGGGGTTTTCAAAAATAGGTTTGAAAATATAGAATGTTTGAAAAACTCTATCAAATGAAGAATTTGAACTAGTTATATGAAAAACTTGTAAACTAGTACGAAATCCTTCAAGTAAGGAATAAAACAAAATTATATTCCATAAAACATGAAAATCACTAAACCAATGTCACTCAAAATCTATATAACACATATAATACTTATGAAAACAAAATCATGAGAATATATCAAGAATATGAGTGTACAAGTTTTGTGAAAGACAAGTCATGGAAATAGGCAATCAAATTCAAATACAAAATTCCTTAAAAACATCAAAACTAGAATCCTTCAAGGTATATGTATGTCATGTACAAACTAAAGTATACATAAATATCCAAATATAAACGAGTACGCAAAAGTATATGCATGAAGGCAAGTGGCTCAAGGATGTATATGTATAGCTAATAGTTTGACACAATAGACATATACATGAAGTTAAACATAAATATGAAAACATGTACAAAATGGGAATACAAGTCAAATGCATGAATCATCAAAACTAGGCTATATTAGTACATCTAATGAGTACAAATGAGCGTTCAAGCACAAACATATAATAGTCTATTTGTAGCTCACTAGTTGTACGAATATATATCCAAGTTTTAATGAAAACTAACATCTAAACATGTAATCAAAATATGAAGCATAGAAATCAAAATAAAAACTCATATGATCATTATAGCAAATGCACATGCATTAGATCTAGGACATACACATTAGTTAAACAAAAGTGAGAACACTAAATATGGGTCCATATAAACATGGGTGTCTCAAATACTAATCATGCATGTCATAGGACTAATAAACATGGCATATGACATAATGAACATTAAAACAATACATGCTATAAATGAATTATCTAAAAGCATGCAAACATAATGAGAAGTAAGAGATAGTTACCAAAACCATGAGGGCAACTCCCCATATCTCCAAAACAAGGTGGTCCTCCCACCAAACTCCCCTTGAAAGTGATGCATCCAAATAGTCCTCTTTAAGCTTGGAACGCATCCACCTCAAGGCACCATCACTCTCACATCATGCGAGAACCCACACCTACATCAAATACAATAGGAGTAGTCTTTGGTACCCATACTCTTTTGGGTCCATGGGGGTTAAATCCTTTCCTAACCCAAACAAATTTAGTTGCTAAATTTACATCTTGTATCTTATCATAGCAAAATTTAGTAAGGTGGCCCTACGTCCACAATGTGTACAAGTGTACACATGAGCATACATCGTGTTGTGTACATGAACGTGTGAAGCATGTGTATGCCGTGTATGGTGTGTATGCATAAGAGGAACTTGTTTCTTTCGAAACATAGATTCCAACCGTATATGGTTCAAAGCACAATGGCTCAAAGTGGAGCCCAAACAATCCATATTCTTCTTTAATAAATTTATATCATTTTCAATCCAGGAAGAAGAGGTGCATGCAATAGATGGGCTAGAAAGTGAAGCTACACTAGCATGGCAAACTTGTGTATCTAAATCATTTTTCAAAGAAACATATTTCTTGGAAACCAAATTCAAATCCTTTAAAATAGAAGCAAATTTGTTTTTCAAGGATTCATTCTCTTTTAAAACAAAATCAAGTTTGTTAAAGACTCATTTTTCTTCAAAACATTTTCACAATCATTTTTATTTTTCAAGATCTTGTTTTCATTTAGGGTAAGATCAAGTTTAGATTTCAATGAATCCCTTTCATTAGAAATCTCCACTTTCTCTTATAAAACCAAACCTAGTTTTGAACACAAATTCTTATTTTCTTCTTTTAGTTCAAAACTCTTCTTTTTCAAAAGATTATATTTTTCTAACAATTTTTCACATACAATAGATAGTTCTTTATTCAAAGCATTTGGATCAACATAATCATCACAAGAAGAACTAGCATCATCACTATCTAATTGAGTTTCCGAGTGTACTTCAAGGGAGTCATTCCCTTGGACCATATAGCATTGTTGCTCAGATTCTCCACTAGATTCATCCTCCATTTGGATTGGCAATTGAAACTTGGAGGAGGTCAACGTGTTCTACACTGCAAAGGCGGAATCACAGTTAGAAACCATAGAAAGATATTCTTTATTAAGCATGCTTCTAAGTGCCTCAAGGGCTTGTGTATTGGCCTCTATATGCTTGCTATTACCAAGATAGGGTTTCTTGGTAGCGGCAAGGAAAACATGCAAGCCAAGAGTTTTCAAGTACATGGACATCCTAAATTTCCACATGTCAATGTTGGAGACATCAAACATTGGAGGTGACAAGCAATCCATGAGTGTGTATAAACAATATACGTGTGCAAATGCAAATGATAGATTAGCAAAATCCAAGATCACACTCCTAGGTGGTTAAACTAAATATCAGGGGCGTAGGTTCTGATACTAATTGAAAGTACACCTAGAGGGGGGTGAATAGGTGTACGGCTAATCTAATGAACTAAATGCGAAAATTAAAAACTTAATTGAAACAACACTTAATGTAACCAACGAATGTAGCTAAATTCTTGGTGAAGGGCTCTGGACTAACTCCTCTTGATTCCTCTGAATAAGAGTTGAGGCGCTATATGAAGCTCTCGTGGTTAAGCACAAGTGAGGCACATAAATAAACACAACCAAGCATATAAGAGAGATATGACAATATGAATGATGCAAGGCTGTTCGGAAGGGAGGAGTGTACTTATATTCAGAGTTAGAGGGTTTAGAGTCAACCTTCTTTGTTCGAATGTGATGCTTAAAAACTCTAAAATGTATTAACAATTTTTTTCTTTACTCCTTCCGAAACACCGTAGTAGTATGAGCTATTACGGGTCGATCCTCAGGGAGAGCTTGCGATGGAAGCTTTACGGTTAAGTTGTGAAGAAGAAAACGAGAGTTCTTCTATGTTCAAAAGAAACAAAACGACATGGAAAAGTAGAAGAAAAATTCGTTGTGGATTTGTTGCATGAAAAGAAAACGATGGAAAGGAAAGTGAAAAGAACTTGAAAACTTGACTAGCTTTTGAAAGAAAACTTGAGAAGAAAAACTTTGAAAGACTTTTAGATAGAAGAAACTATGACTAGCTAACCCTTCTAATTTACTAACTTACTAATCTCATAGGGTGATGCATGCCTCATGTTGATTCATCGGCAAAGGTTTGTCTTGCTTGTTTGGTCAAATATTTTTCACTTGGAGGATGAGTGATCTTCTCAGCTTGTCTTGTAGCCTCATTGATTCATCGGCTCCCGAGATAGATTTTCAATGGTGGAATCAAGGAGTGTCACTCAAGGGAATGCTAAGAAAGAAGATGCAAGATTTATTAGTCATTCAAAGCCATACTCGAGTTAGCATTGAAGTAAGAAAATTGTACAACAAATAGCATAGTTAGGTGCTCCATCTCCATGTTCCATCAAGGCACTTGTTCTAAAGACAAGGCTCTAAATGAGGCTCACATGAATCATATGGAATGAAAACAAGCTTTTGCCAAGAATTAAAGTACCTCATCTTCATTGGGGATAATAGAGACTTGAAATTACAAGATCACAATAAGGCATCCAATGAATCACATGAATTAGCAATCACCCAAGAGTTAGAAGTTAGTGGTTAGCTAGTCATGTTAGAGAGTTAGCTCGACATTGACATGAGAAAAACACAACAATTCATAGAAGAAGAAAGTGCAATGGAAATTAAAGCTTGAAGAAAGTAAAGCACAAGAAAGTAAAGCACTAGAATTAGTAAAGAAGAGAAGATAGATGGATCAATCCTTGCATTCAAGTTGTCACCACTTCAAGTACAAGATCTCACACTCACTCTCTCTCTCTCTTGAAGAATTCTAGAAGGAAGAAGAAGATTACAAGAGCACTAAAGGAAGCTAGAGAAAATCCCTACAATTCTCTCAATAATACAAGCTCTTCTCTTCTCTCTCTCTCCCTTCTTTCGTAGAGGCCCTAGGGGTCTATTTATAGGCTTCAGAGGATGAGGCTCTCAAATTGCGACCGTGGGATCAAATCGCTGGCTCAACGGCCAGATTCCAGCCGCGGTTCCGCGGCCAGAGCCACGTTTCCGCGGCAGAATCTTGGCCGTTGCGCCAACGATTTTGTTGCCATTCTGTTACAGTCTGTTTGCCACGTTGGATCTTCTAGAAGGCTGGGGATATTCGTGGACGACTCCAGATCTGGGCTAGACTTTGGGCTTTTCCTTTTGGCTCTTTAATTAATCCCATTAATTCCTTGATAATTCCTTGATTATGGGCCTTTCTCTCCATTAATGGTGGACCTGCAAATTTAGAGAGAAAAAGGAATAAAAAGCTTATTTTATTTACATAAAGCATGATATGGAAGTGAAAAATGATGCATAAAATGAATAATATCACACCCCCATACCTAGCTTTTGTTCGTCCTCGAGCAAAAAAAAAAAGAGAAAAAAATCCTAACTAAATTATTGAACCACTTTCGTAGGTGACAAGATTGCACGGGCATGTGCAACAAGCCATTAAACCCCTAGGTTATCCGAGAGGAGTGTTGTCTCCTGAGGGTTTTCAGCGGATTGCACCCACAAAATCCATAAAGAAATAAAAAATGTTAGTGAGAAATTTTTGATCCATATTTTTCAAGAACTTTACTTGATCTATAGGTTTCGGGTTACCCTAAACTCGTCATTCTTTTTATAAGTGTCTATTTATAGTTTTGTCTTCAACTTAGGTTAAATTTCTAAGGAATAGAGCGAAGACCGGATTTTGCATCAAACCTAGTATATATACATCTATAAATATTAAGGATTTTTCTTAGACTAAAGTTCATTCATTTACTAATATATACAATATATATATTTTTTTATTTATTTATTTATTTATTTATTATTTTTATATATTTACACCTCCTTAGCTTCTTAGGCTTTCTAATTTACCCATGTAACGAGCCTCTTACCGATGACTCCCAAACCAGTCGGTCTTAGGGCACCAGATGAAGATACATCCCTAAGGTTCAAGGACTCGAGTAAACTAGGCCACGAATACTAAGGACTTAACCACCTTTAGGCGTGACTGGCCATGCTTCTTAAGGCACAGCTAACCAGCTTAATTAGTGGCTAAGTAATTATTTTATTTATAGTAAAAAAATTTCTTTTTTTATTATTATTATATATGTGTGTAAATAGAATCACTAAATCTTTGATTAATCCCTCAATATGTTTAATGTATATATACTAAAGAAAGAATTAAAATCTAGTTATCTTTCTTATCCTTTTCACTTAACCTAAAAAATCCAACAAAACTCCTCTTTTCAACTATATTAAGAAATCTTAGTTAAGAGTTTCTTTAATCCCTAAAATCAAGTTTGATTCTTTAAAAAATGGATCAAAAATTCTTTTTTTTATTTTTTATTTTTTCTAAAAGGAAAAGTAAAATCTAAAGAAAATGAGCTAAAAAGAAAGACAAAATCTAAAAAAAAATAAGAATCCTAAAAAAAGAAATAAAAATCCTAAGTTAGTATCTACCCCCCCCATACCTATCTCACGCATTATCCTCAATGTGTGCAAGATAAAATATGCATGAAATAGGTAAAGGAACAGAATCACCCCCGACGTCGTTTGGACCAGCGGTGGTGCTGGGTCCAGCCGACTGTGAACGCTGAAGGTCGGCCTCAATACGATCTAGTCTAGAGGATTGCTCCTCCACTCGTTTCCTCAGCCGCACTTGTCCCCTAAAAATCTTCTTCATGTCCCGCCAAATGGTGGACATGAATGCACGTGAGTCCGTGGGGGGGTCCTGGTGCCAGAATGCGGGCTCATCTTCCTCTTCTAGATTCTCCTCAGAAGAGGACTCCACCGGCACATCCTCGGGCTAGACACTAGGGGTCCAAACCGCATGTAAGCAACTGTTATAGGCACTAGTGGCCCTCTCATGTGTAACAACACTCGGTCATAAGCGTCAAATACAGCGTCGGTAGAAAATGTTGGCCCAAAGGCCTTCCACCCTAGTTTGATGATGATTAACTCATGTAGTTATGTTTACTAATTATCTTGTGATTTAATTACAGATCATTGATCAAGATTTAGTTGGTGATGCTTCAAAAAGAGGAGTTTGGAAGCCTTCACATGGTGATTCCGGTGCCCGAGCTTCAAGTTACTCATTTGCACTCGGTGGATCACGGTTTGGGATCGAGTTGACTTGAAGATGGAAGATCGTCAAGAAGACTTAGGTATCCTAGTTTAGTTTAGCGTGTTTTAGATCCATTTGTAAAGCTTAGTATAGTTGATATGCTCAAGTGCACAAAACACACAAGTTTTATGTTTGGATATTGGTTTTT